>LQRL01103881.1:43044-58226 GCA_001703475.1 Hydroides elegans
TATTATTGAATGATGCATAGATATGCATAGATATGCATGCATAGTAGGAAGGACAAAAAAATGAAAGAGTATAGAAAAACTAAAATCAAGGGAAAATGTTAGAGTTAATGAGACATATTTTAGATAATAGCAATATACTATAAACATTTATGCACATTTAGAATCACACTTTACACATCTGTTCTATGACATTTGACCTAACACAGTTTATCATTACCCAATCTAATACATTCGTCGCTTTACCATAATACACTCTGCTGGCAACAAAATTCAATTTCTGACATTTATATTCACATAAATCAAAATTAGTTGAAAACTTGAAAATCAAATTTGCATATTTGAACGCGCTAAATAGGCAAATACACAGCAAGAAAGTTGGGTCAATTAATTATCGCGGGTTATATCCATAAAATTATCGCGGGTTATATCCATAAAATTGACATGCTGTTTATCTGTTCTATATGCGCTATCATTAAGGGATTATGCATTCGTTAACTGAGTAAAGTATTACTCCTTTAGAACAAATGATTCGTAACGAAATGCAACAAATACAGTGCACCGAAGATATTAACGTATATGTATTGACGGTATGGACGATAGGAAAATGGGTAGCAAAGCCCTTAGCCAATATGTCAATTTCCGGGCGAAATAAGGTTGATATCACTTCGGAAAACAAAGAAATATCGTAAATAACCCGATACTGCAGTTTCTATTTTCTTCGAATTTCGCAGCGCTCACAGAAAATGCCATTCGAGCCCGATCGCAACATTTTCTGACCAGGACATAGGGCTCACACTTATTTTCAAAAGATTTTGAAATTCGTGTTTATAGTCTTTGGCAAATCTTTTCGGCATGCCATATTCCCATAACACCCCGTTTACATCCCCGCCCAGGCAGTAAAAATAATTTAAAAACTAAGTACCCTCCGTTTATTGGCACAAGTTCAAACCTTTAATGAGAAGAAGAGACGCATTTTGATAAATGTTGTTCTTATGGGAACAGTTAATAGCATATATAGCAATGTGATTTACAACCTAACCCGGGGGCATTCAAAAACTAGAAACCACCATTGCTTTTAACAATACGCAACAAACAAAACGCCTGTAAACGTACACACACAAATATAATGATATCTTCGTTGTCGCATATAGAATACATAGGGCTCTTTAGGGCCTGGTCACACGGAAAGGTGTTTTATCATAAAACCACGTTTTCTAATGTATTTCTTTCGGGAAAATACTCAATTACGCCTCGAGCTTTTTAAAAGGCATCGAGCATTTTGTTGCGTTTTTATTTTTCCATAAGGAACGCATTGATAGGTTTGTTAGATAACAAAGCAGGAAAAGCTTCCATTGTGGTCAGGCCCTAAATCTCTTTATGCAAGCAATGATAACATGATGTTATAATGATTGCCTGCTGCATGGAAATAAAATTCCTGTTCGAATCAGACCCTATATAATTTGCATGAAAAGGAATGCATAATTTTCAAAACCTTTAAACGTATAGCACTCGCTAAGCGTTGATTATTATCATTCTGAAAGAGGTGCGTGCAATATTTTGTTGTTCATCTATAAATGACGGTATAGTTGTCGATGTTATGTTGAATTGAATCATATGTATATGATGAAAATTATTAATAGGAGGTTGATATGGTACAACTGTCATAAATTTAAGTTTTAGACCTCGTCATACATGGAAATGAGCAAAAGTAGTAAAAAATCGTGTAAAAACTCAAAAGATGCTAAAACAATCAGACGATGCTAAACAATAAGATTGCAGGTCAAAATAGAATATTATCAATTTTTAACTACAACTTCTACAATGAATAAATTTATACACCCTCAACTATTCTTTCCACATATTTCCCCTGCATATCATGTACAGGCTTTTATTTTGCAGTTCACCCCTTTCATTATTTTCCATGTAATGTCACTTAAACCACTTTGCATAGGGAAAAACGGTTTCACAAGTAGGTTCGTTTCACTTTAATGATATTAAGAACCATCACCAAATTAGTTTCACGCATATTGGGTTAGTCTTCTTCGTTTACAATTATAATTTAGTTTAAAATAACATTTCTCTCTCCCCACCTTTGGCATGGATTGCATTTCAACGTTTTTATAAGTGATATTGTGTCAAAGTTACAAATGCGTATCGATACAAGTGTATATGGTATGATACTTCAGAATATATTTAAGGGCTTCTTGCTATATTTCATGATAAATCATATGCGGATGTTATAATATTTAATTTGATTTATACATATTTCAAGACAAACTTTGTGGTTTATCAATTCATGGTAATTCACACTTAACCATTTATCTCATGGGTTCCTCCCCTGAAAATGCTTAAAGACCAGGCCACAATTGAACTTTTTTTTGCATTTCTATCCTAACAACCACCGATGAATTCCGTATGGGAAATGCATAACGCGTATGACGTTTATAAACGCAACGAGCATTAATGCACACGAGTTTCACATAATAATCACATTTAAAGCAACGTTTTTCATAGAAAAGGCCTGGCCCTAACTATACTTACGCAAAGTAAAAACGCAATTGTAAATTCAAACTGTTGTATCTCAAAAAGTAATCAACGCATCATCGTCAAATTTACACAGAATATTGTTGTAAATGTTGTTAATCCATTGCTAAGATATCATTAACATTCAATGTTCAAAACGAACTTTAATATACCATTTTCTCCCATGAAGTCACAGTTTTCACCTTACAAAATTATGTATGATATGCTTAGTCTCGTTTAACTGTACTTTAGCGTAACGCTTGTGGCGTAAGAATTCTTGTTATGATAAATGGAGTTATTTTGGGTCATTTGACGGCTGACCTTTGATTAATTGTGTCGTACAGCTCAATAAATAGGGTACTGCCCCGAACTCATCAAAATAGCGTTTTCATAACATCTTTTATCAGATTCTCGTTGGAAACATAAGAATGATACTGTTTAGTGTATGTTTTGCTATTCAAAAGTAAATGGACTCAATATTTCGCTCGCGCACGATTATTTGGACGTCGTCCACGTTCATTCAAGAGTCGCGTTTCCACATCCTGTTAGTTCGTATCCCATTGTCGCGCTGACAATTTTGCTCTTTCTATCGACTCATCTAGTTGTTATGACTCACTTGACCCAAATTCGCTGCATCACTTGCATTTTGAAATGGATATCGAGGATGCGATGTTTGCACCAAGCGATCGTAAGTATGCGTATAAAACCGTGTTTGCTCGGGCTATATATTGTACTGCAAATAGCCGGTAAGCTGGCGGGAAACATTTAAATCAATTTACTTAGGATAACACAATAGCTGCCGCTTATGCGAATGTTTTTTGCAAAACATCATTTTCTAGGACATCGATATTTGGCCATCTCTCACGTTCATGAAGTTGTGGCGTTGCGATCGGTGTATATTTTGATTTCAATCCTTTTGCTTACCTTCCGATTTTCCTTTCGCTTGGATTCCATGAGGGTTTTGAAGAGTTTGTGGCGATCAAAATACTCGCCATTATTGCACATCCTTCATACACCTATGTGCGACGTTTTACGTCATCAGAAATATTTATCGCTTCAAGATTATCAATACAGTTAGTTCTTAGTTTTTTAAGCATTATATGTCAATTTCATGACTGTAACCCAAAAATTAAATAAATTAAAGTATTCTAAGACACTTGCGTTTTTACTTTGCGTCAGTATATTTATAGTTCTGATTTTATGCCCTTAAAATTTGAAACAACGTGTAATCGATTCTTGCATGAAACCCCATTGTCAATATTTTTGAAATTCGGTAATCTTTTAACAGTTGATTTCAAGAGCACAGATGGAGTATTCAATAAAGATGTGACTACACAACCTTAATTTTCCTTACGCTTCAAGATTTCATTGTGCTTTACGAAAGTGTGTAATCATATTCAAGGAAACTAGCAAATCATTCAGAAATGATTAACCTTCTCTTTTAATCGATCGAATAATTTTCTTTTATCTGCATGTCTATGTAAAACCTTGGAAAATCCTACGCGGAAATAAGATTATCGATGTCAAGGGTTTAGTTGTGATTTCTAGAGCGAACATCGCCTGAAGGCATATTTTGCTTTGTATATATACAAACGCAACTTAAGGTCAATTAAAAAATACAAATATACACTTTGCTTGTGACAAAAAGCAGTGCGACATTGTTGAAGGATTCTCTTAGGCACTGTTATCATGATGTAGCGACGTTCTAACCAACCCCAGAACATTTTAAATCCCATATGAACGAAATGTTCGATAACAAATATTAATTGGAAACTACGTATTTAAGTCGCCACTTAATATGATACATTATATTCCATCCATATCAAAAATAAGATAAAGTTGTTGGCGTCAGAGCGTATTTGTTGATATGAACAAAGAAGAATATATTTCCGTAAAAACTATACCTCCTTGCAATATTCTAAACTTAAGACAAATAACCTCGTTCATAGATATTTAAATGCAATTTTGAGATTATTTGGTCAACCACATGAAAAGGCAGAAAGCCACTTTTATTTTGATAAACTCCATTATTGACATTATAATATCTCGTAGCTGGGGGTTGGAATAGCTTTTAAGAGTTCAATGGTCTACTAAGTGCAACTTGTGAAATCCGAAAAGTGAAAATTTGCATTGATTTTACAAAATTCAACAAAAGCAACATCATGTAAGGAAAACGGCAAATTTTTCAAATGCCCAATAGAAGCGCGTGACAAAAGTTGTCATGCCGATTGGCATTACATTTGAATGTAATCTTCAATAATTCATAATAAACATGCATCGATTTTGATAAAATTTGGTCACATTCTAGAAAAATATGTTGTCTTTCATAATATGGTATAATTTATTAATTATTATCTACAAAACATAGTAGAATATAATGGTTTTTGTAGGCCACTACCTCCACAAGGTGTGACAAAAATTGACACCCTTATTCAATCAAAGGAATTGTGTAGATAGTATGCTTTCTAATATGACGCCATGATACGAAATCTTTATCGGCTACCTAAATTTGTTAATATGAATGTCAATGCACCAAACATTAATTATATTATTATTTATACGTTATTGATATCCGTGATCTAAGACCAGTCCTATAACATATTGTCTGGGAATTTCGACATAAGCTAAATATATAAAACAAATAAATGCTAACATGTTTTCTAGTATTTTATCTAAAGTCGTATAATGCATACATATTGTGGTTGTTAGACACACGCTTAGAGAGTACCCATCGATCTGTCTGTTCGTTCGTCATCTCTGTTTACTAACTCCGTGATTTAAGAACGGATTGGCCTAGACACTTGATGTTGGGCTTAAATTGAAGATCTGGACCTTGTTAAATGCTTTTCGATTTTTTCCGATCGCGCTCGATCTACTTCCGCCCATACGTGTGAATGGTTTTACTGCCTAGGCGGTATACCCACAGGTTATACATCGGTTATTATGGTAGACATGTATTTGTATTTTCTTGCGATTATATTTTGTAAAGATCCTTGCAATTCATTCCAATGAATCTATATTGGTTATTGGTATCTTTAGTAATCATAATATGACGCCTAGCCGTGTTGTAAATAAGAAAATTTACATTGGTGTCAATTTTTATCACACCTTGCGGAGGTAGTGGCCTACAACAACCATTATATTCTACTATGTTTTGTAGATTATAATTAATGATTAGAACATATTATGAAAGACCACATATTTTTCTAGAATTTGACCAAATTTTATCAAAATCGATGCATGTTTATTATGAATTATTGAAGATTACATTCAAATATAAGGCTAATCGGCATGACAACTTTTGTCACGCGCGTCTAATTGAATTGAATTTGCATATACATCGTACATCACATGACAAAAATTCATACACTGTGAATGTATTGTATTCGATGGTGATTTAAATACATATGGTTTTAGATGCATACTCTAATTTAAGTAGCAAATGTTTCATTTTCATTATGTCTGATTGCTCGACTCTACGCATAACATTAAATATATCAGTTAAATATATTTCGTCTGTTGCTCGGATCAATAGCTTTATAGCTTTATCCACAATATATGTGATATATGTGGCACAAAAAATGGATTAAAAGTAAATGTTACACACATGTAGAATCTTTCTGAAGGTAGCAACTTCATTTTGACACCACGATATGTCACAATGTTGACACAAAGTTTATTCTTGCAGCTGTTGTTTCATGTTGATCTGTTCAACCCTGTGTCACATCGTTTTATCGGCTATTTCGTTATTTTATGGCTGGCCGTAAGGACATAAGCGGTCATAACAAGAAATTGCACACAGCGACCTCTTCATTTTAAGTTTTACCACCAAAATATCTCGTAACTGTGGTTTAGATCTTAATGCGGAAAAAGAAACGAGATAAGTCGAAAACAAATGAAGCGCATAAGCAAACACAAAATCGAAGTTTTCCGATAGAGTCTATTGCAAGGAAAACATGCAAGAGGAAACTTTGAAATGCGGCCGTAAAACCAGGCCACCAAGAAACGACGAAATATGTTTTCGATGTCGCGTCTTAATGACGTATCTACGAATCTCTTTGGTTGGGAACTCCGTATTTGATATTTATGCATCCATAGCACGAATATTCCATGATACATCAAATCTTTATACCTGGTGCCCTTCCTTCAATTCTGATAGACGGTCTCTAATAAGTGAATAAGATGCTACAAAAAAGATGTCATTAAGTCATTTTAACCTTGTTTGGTAAAACGGTTAGGCGACCGCAGAGTCAAAATTGTATTGCAATGGCTCTATTACCGGACATAAAGAGTGCCCCTAACGAGCGATGAAGTTTTTATGACACTTTCGTTGAAAAGACTGGGTAGAATCTTTTTCTATTTTTTGTCGTCGCTTTGTCGTCATTTTGTCTTATTTTATAAGGAATTTCGTGCTTTATATAGTATCCAGTATTTGATCAAAAATAGGTATCTGATTGGTTGATCATACCATTCAATTACCAGGACGTATTTCATTTTGGTAATCATTTGCTTCGGAACGGTGTCATAAAAAGCTTAGATAGGTTTTGATGTACCTTAAAGTCGCGTTTACACAAAAAGCGCTCAAATATCGCTTCAAAAGCGCTCTTAATTATCGCTGACATGGAGCGAAATGTCTTATCTTATTTATTTGATATTTTTCACAACGTCACAGCGTTGCCTCTTATGATATGACGTTGGCATGTAGAACGTAGTCGCCTTTTGCAATGAACCCTTCATTTAGATAACATTCCATTTAGAAACATGAAGCGACGTAACGTCTATTTTGTCGCATAAATGGTTTGAAGTTTATCTTTGATGGCACATGTGTATTAGCATCTTAATTGTCATAGAAAGTGAGATTAACATTAATCGGAACAATTATTTAATGAAAGTGCTTTCAAGATCACAAGGCACGATGGAATTGAACAAACGCAACAAAATATACACACTCCAAAATAATTCTAAAGGATTTCGAATGACCAAGTGTTTTTATATAGTCTACATACAAACGTATCAAAACATTGTTCATTTTGATTCATATAACACATTTGGAGGTTGATAAATATTGAATGGATGAATATTATTTTATCGCTGACTTATTTTGTTAGCATTTTTTACGATTCGAAAATATTAGAAAGATGAATATCGCTATAATTACGGTCGTGAAGGCTAGATTCGCAATAATGTTATGACAATAATGCTATATAGAAAACGGAATGCAAGCTTTATTTAGTTTTGGAGTAGGACAATCTTGCCTGCTATTATCATAAATGCTATTCGAGTTCATCCAATTGGTACAAAATCAGTTTATGGTTTAGGTCACGATATTGTGTCATTGTCGAAAATTTGTGAATGCATTTTGAAGTTGGAAGTTTGGATGACAATGAAAGCCTTTTTAATTGAAAAAGCAAATGTACTCATTTCAACTGTAGTTTGCTTAAGAATTATACACGAATATGCTAAAGAACATATAACTGCATGCTTTTGAAATTTCCTGTTTTTTTATTTTTAAATTCTTGTTTAAAGTCATTACTTAAAATATAATAAAAATGAATGCAAATGATTGAAAGTATTACAATATATTAAGTAGCTGAGCATTTCTTTCTTTTCATTTTCCAAGAGACGCAATATTACTATAACAGACTGGCTACATTGAGCGCTTCTTTTTTTGCTAAAACAGCAATGCATATAACCTCTCTTAGAATGAGACATTTTACAGGTATTTAAAAACAAATAAGAGCTAATATAAATTGATTCGGTTACATAGAAAAAGCCACAATGACCGGCCGCTAAAAACATTACGATCGTTTCAGAAATAGTTGGTGTTTACATTAAGAAACCATTGGACAACGCAGATGTTGTGAATATTAAGCTCCACCAACGAACCAGGGCCTCAATACATCGCTTTTAAGAATGCACATTTGAATATGTTACTTTCACAAAAGCACAACAAAACAACGTTATCAAATTATCTGATGCTTTATGAAAAATTCCGCAGGTGAAAGATTTATAACATATTTTACCAAGAGATACAGCGCCCTATAATTAACGAAAATGATGGCTATATTGTATTGATGGGGTGGTGGCAGATATACAACGTAATAGTATCACATGAAGAGTTCTGTACAAAAGAAAGTGTTCATTCAATTATCATTTTGTTTGAGATAATTGGAGTTTTCATTTGGGCATTTGTAATTAATTATGTGACGATACATTTGGACGGTTTGAGTGGTCATAACATCGGTTCGACAATATGCTCATGTGACAAGATTAAGCTACCCGAAAATGTATTTTATTGATTAATAAGTACTTTGCATGATTTTTTAAAAACATCATATAAATGCACATTAGTTTTACAAATACGAACATGTAGTTTATTAAAGCCCAAAAAGACGTTCTAATAAACTCATGTCTGATAAACATACAAATAATCTTAATAAAATGTGCAAAAAAATATTCGTGATGAGGGTCTCATCCCAAAATTGCTTCCCCTGAATACTGGTTCAAGTCGTTTATGCAAAGCAATTATTATCATTATCGTTTTCGTTTAAGATTCAATATAATCATCCCTTTCCACCATTGATGGAATATAACTAAAGGTGAATTTTACAAAGAAACTAAAATTGACGAATTAGATTTGAATGCTTGAATTCGCGCTTTCTTTGTTTCATTGAATGGACTGATAATCAGATGCTGGTTCAAATTATACAGACAATGAAAATAAAAAGCTTTGATTTCTTGGGACAGAAAAAAAGGCAATGCAGCGTTCTCATTCATAAGGCCGCGGTTACAATGGAGCAAAAGAACAGCATTTAAAGTAAAAGTGTGGTTACACTGCGTGTTTTCACGCCAATCATGCTATAAGACCAAAAACAGGTCGCGTGAAAATAGGCGTGAAAATTGTTAATCGTAACAAAACCACCTGACCGTTGCCCAACTAACTGATTTTTCTTTGGCGTATAGATATGCTATTGATATGCTCGTATGATTTTTAACGCAAAGGCCCGAAATTGTTCTTTTTGCATATTTTGCTAAACAACAAATGTAATTATTTAAAAAACCGAGTGGTAAAGAGTTAACTTGTCGTCCATATCTCCGGAATAAACTACAAAATGTGAGGTGCCATGAACTTTGTCTTTCATAAGTCGACAAAAAAATGTTGCAAGCAGACGCATTTTTTAATTGATTTCACGCCATTGAGAGTATGCATTGTATATTTCTATATGTATTTAGCGTTGTACATTTTAGTGCACATTTGAAAATGAATTTGTTTAATTGTTGTCAGAAACGAGTGATGAATGGATTCTTTATATTAGATTCTATATTTCGCGGTATTGCTTTATTTAATTAATCACTATAAAATAGCTGTTAATTATGCTAAGTACAGTTTGCGCTTAGTCTATGGTGCAATTTAAGGTTTTCAAAAGGAAATAGTTGATTATAATGAAACAGAAATGCGAATGCTATATGAAATGAGATGAAAGGGTATTTGCGAATTAAAAAAAGAGTTATAAATAAACAAAGACCAGGTTTGATCGACAATGGCATGTTGATAGTGAACATTTTTGGCAACGATGCATTAAATATTCATTTAGCTATAGCATAAATGAAAATTAATACGATATATAATCGGATACCACACCCTGTACTGCATACATGTCCATTCCACACACCTGCAAGGTCCTGGCCATACTGGACGCTTTCTCTAGTTTTCTCGGTCGTGCTTCCAATGTATATTTTATTGGTAATTTATAATCCAGCTTGGCATGCCTGAAAACACATCGAGCCTTTTTTGCGCTCTCATGATTAATATTACTTTTGAGTTCCCCATAATTGATACCATAGAAAACAGCGATTTAAGGAGAAAAAAAAATGCCGTTACACTTCTACTGTAGCCATGTCCTTACTCCTTGCAACTATTGCCCATTCACTCATCCATTAAACCCTCAACCTCTCTTGCTCCATACTCCATACCATAAAAACCGATCCTGAATAATCCAAATCAAACGGCCGAAAATCAATCCGCACTCAATGCAAATGTCTGATAGGGAAACAAGGAGAACTATTTGTCACGCCTGTCCGGCTTTGAAAAGCGGACTATTTTTGGGCAACGTGCTTTGTAGAGACGTCAGAAGAAGAGCTGACGTCGGGAAATAGTTCGTGATGTATTCCATTATTTTCGCTATACGTAATTTGACATCAACATGGTTCGCCAACGTTAAAATAATTTGCTATTGATTTGGCTAGTTTTATTACGTTTAAAGCATTGGTCATTTGTTCACGACGTTTGGTTGACTATCACAGCGATTTTCACGGAATAGGATCGGGCTCCGGACTCTGTCAAAGTTAGGCATAGCTTCAGAGCTAGGACACCTCAACATACATGTATTTCCCGAGTTGATGTGTTTCATTTTCAAATCTGAGTAAAACATGAAATGGACTCTGCATTATATTTGTAATGTTTCAGTTGTGTCCAAATGTGTCCATGCTATTAATGATACACATAAATCAAGTTTCCATTTTCAATTTTAAGATGAAAAGAAAAACAAATGCAAAGTTTCAGAGTGGTACGCCCGAAAGCAGGAAGATGTTAACCAGATTTTCATAAATGCTCAATGGATATTTTTGGTCAAGCTTTCTGTCATTTAAATGGATACATGTATTTTAACGCGAAATATGAAATCTGAGCCAGGCTTTACATGATATTAATGAATTTCTAGTTTATATCAGGTTTATCAGTATGGATTTATTAAATTGCAAAAACGAAGGTGATACATATTCGCCTAGCTTTAACCTTACGAATAATTCATATAATTGATTTGACTTTCTTGCAATTGTGAGGTGTTTTATGGATATGTAAAAGTGATTGAACCATTTCGTGCAATGTGGGTAAACCAAAATTATTTCAAAATTAGATGCAAATGTTTGCGTTAATTCAATCGATTTGATTAGTGTAATATATGATATATGCCAGACATTTCTATCCATCTCAACAACACACTTTGTCGGAAAGTCGCAAAATAACCCGACGTCATTGAGGCATTCAGTTAAAATGACGTCAATTAACGTAATGCAAATATTTCGGTTTACTTCGGAATAAATAGTTAGTGCGCTAAACAGTTACGATTCGACCGCGACAAAAAATGAAGATACAACCTTTTTATACATTTTCATGTATAACTTAAAAACAACAACTTTATGATAACGTCGCATAACATTTTATGGAATGGAATTTGATATATATCGTATTTCATAAGGGTTGAAACATTCATTGAACCCTAATTTCAACCTTCAGATATGTCTTAAGTCGGCGGTCTGTTTAATGTGTCTTGTTTTGCTTTCTTGTTTTTGTTTTTTGACCTTAACCTTATTCCCCATTATCGTTGTAAGAACGCAGCTTCTTGTTTTTATTTTGTGTGTAATTACATGCAGCTGCATTTGTGTGTAAAAGGTGGCCCGTCATGCATGCAACATGTAACATATAGAATCATATAAAATTAGGCTATATTAATATGCAACATTCATATATCTACTTCTATATGGCAAGTGGATGTTGCAAAAAAAAAGAGAAGAAAAAAAAAACACTTTTGTAACAAGCAATTCCTGTTTTTTTTATTGTTCCGAAACTGTTGTCACAAAAATGCAGAATTCTAGCATCTGGGCTTGTTTCACATATACACGTTTCGTTCTTTCTTATTTGCAAACGAAAACCATCATTATCATTCAAGCCCATTTTCGTGATGTCTGTTTTGAACCATACGATATCACCCATAATTTTTAACTAAACTTTATAAGATATCAGCCCCATATACATCATGCACATAGTGTCAACGCCGAAAATGACACCACGTGATAATGGTGTCGCTAAATATAAGCTATAGGGATACAACATCTGTCAAAACTGCCTCCAGGTATAGGCAGATTCGAAGATGTGAAAGATCAGACAATTGTAGGATTCCGTGCAAAAAGGTGCAATATCAATGAAATGCCTTGTTCGCACTGCTATTGGCAATTTGTCACATGAACACTGGTCAATGTCATTGACTCGAAATTTCGATTCGTCCATACGCACCATATCTCTGGTAAAAAAAAAAAACATTAAAAATAACAAATTGAACGAAAATAAAGAATATAAAATCATTAGGTTAACTATATTGTTTTTGAATTTCGCAGCAACCAAAGGCAGAATTAAAGGTTCGTTCGTGGCCTCAAAAAAATTATGGCGCAGCGTTCACATTTTCTGACAATTGAAAACAAAGGTTAACCCAGCGATGTAGTATATCGCTAGACAAACTTTTTTTAATCTTGCAGCGATCGCAGACGGTTTCGCTCGAGCCTGACCGCACGATTTTCAAACTAATTTTGTACGGACCCCTTCAATTACAGATTGTAAATACATGCCGTCCATTGACTGATGGGTCTGAAAGATCATGTTACCATCATGTTAGCTGTCCTTTGAAGAATTGTCTAAGGAATCGTGTAAAATCAGAAGGCGAGAAAGACCCATCAATTATGATCTTTAACCCAGGGTATAGCACACTGCATGTAAATTATTTGGGTCAGAATATATATGGTTTGGGAAATAATCGTGCATTAAGCATCAGTTAACAATATTTTCTACAAATTCGAAGCTGGCGTTAGAAATTCCGCTGGTCTATGAAAGCACATTTTTATCGGCTGCATTTTCCTTCTAAGGGCTTGTTCACACGGGAAGCGACGAAACGCGACCCGCGGCAATTTACTTATTTGTTCTTTATAGGACTTTGTCATTTTTTAGAATCGCGGTAGAAAATGTGTTCACACTGGAAGCGACAAGCTCAAAACGATAAATGTTTGACATTTAAACAAATGATTTACATAGACAAGTTGAGTTGTTATTTCTTGCCGCAATCGGCGGTGCAAAACCACAAGAGGCGATTCCTCACCGCCTCTCGCGTTTGTGGAGATCATTTTTATGAAAATTAACAGTTCAAAGTCTAAGAATCGTCCGCTGTCGCTTCCCATGTGAACACCTTGCCGCCCCATTTCCGTACCTAAAACGCGTGTCGCTTCCCGTGTGAACAAGCCCTAATGTACCATGCTTTCTGTCGAATTCGTTTTGCTTGAAGTACAATTTTAAGCTACATGCTCTAATTATTAATTGTTAAAAAGAAAGCAATAATAAACAATGTCGGGGGTATCATTTTTCGCACCGTTTCACATTGTATATGTGAGGCATTATGTAATTTGATGGTAAATAAACAGTGTGACAATCCTACAGAACATTGCCTGAATAAACATAAGCTCGTATTATAATCTCGTTTGTAAAACCATCACAAAATGTCATTCCTAAAAAGTATAGGGTTTTATAGATCATATTAAACATTTTAATTGCTACCAAGCACATCTCAGAAAGGTCTAGCCATATCAGAGCCTTTGATGGGCTTATGTTCATAATTTTTTAAACTGCGTTTTATGTTAATCGCAATATCTACCATCACCTCTGCTCATAATGCCCTACCCCGCAATACGCTACGCGGTACCACACTGTTAACATGCATGGAAGTTTCCGAACGTCATTTGTCGCGCACGTAAAAAAAAAACGCTTTGGACGTTACGCTATTAAGCGATGTATTTCGGGTGTGTCATCCCGAATGGAATAATACAAAATGTTAGAGGTACTTGTATGCAAGAGCCCGTTAAGGATGAGTGATTTACAATATGTTAAGTGTTTTTATAGTAAGATGTAATATGATTCTTTTTTATGTATTACAGCTTGACGAGTTGAAATCGAAAGACCGTCAACTGCAGGGCCAAGAGAGCACAGTGCGGCGTCGCGAGGAACATTCCTCTTCGGGCATAGCAACGCCGGGGTCGTCGTCAAGCAGTGGAGGTGCCCATAGCAACCCAGGAACCCTGGAGCGACGTAAACCGAAACGTCAAAGTTCGTCGCATTCGCTGCATGAGGACGCAGTAAGTTTCGATTTAAGTATAGATAATAAGGACCTGACCGCATGGGGGGGGGGCTATTCCTTTTTTAAAAAGTGTTTTCCTAGTGATTAGTATTCATTGTGGAGACTTAAATATCGCGTTTGGCCGTTGAAATCGCATGTAGCGTTTTTATTTATTTGCCCACGGACATAGCAATGCCCAGATGCAGAGCCAGGGGTTTACTTTGGCGGTCGCACGGTCGCGTATGCGACTAACTTTTGAGTCGGGCGACTAACTTTTTAGAGTTAGTCGCCCGACGCGCGACTAACTTTTTGGGTTATTTAGTATATTTTTCCGGGTTCAGTCGATTATTTAGGCAGAAAAACTTGTCAATTTTCTTATAAACTAAAATTTTGCTTGCGCCTTCGGCGCATGAATTAAAATGTCGACTTTAATGATAAATCATATACATGATATTCATTTACATCCGTCAGCAGTAAGTATCTCTTATAAGTATTAAGTTCGAAATTTCGTCTTAAATTGTTTACATACATGTATATTAGATTATTGGGTTGCTATGAACACATTTTGAATTTGAAAGCTTGAACCGATTAATATAATGGCGTCCTGTTATTTATTACATTTTGTTGCTAATTTTGATTTTGTTTTGGCTTCTATTAGGATGGCTTTACCAATTTAACATACTATGAATAGATTTCATGATATAGTCAATGAACACATTTCGCTCG
>LQRL01103883.1:0-12345 GCA_001703475.1 Hydroides elegans
ACCCCCCCCCCCCCCTCCGGCAACGCTTATATGATCCCGGGCGAAAAGAACCTCAAGCACAACGACTTTGAGTGCATGGGTTAAAGGAGTCACTCTATAATTTATATAATCTAATTCTTCTTTCCAATTCCACCTTCCCCTTCGCCCCCTCCCCCTCCTCCCGTCTCCAACACCTTTACCAAATTAGACTACGGGTGAAAAGGAACTCAAGCACAGTGATATGTGAGTACATGGCCCCCAAAAAATAATATACGCATAACTTGAAAATGTGCCCTTTATCACTCCGAATCAACACTCCCCCTACCCTTATACCCCCTTCCCCCCTCCCACTTGTGAGATCACGGGAGAAAAGGAGCTCAAGCATAACGACATATAAACTCCACAGACCCATTTTCAAATAGCTCTGTGATTCTCCTTCGGCTCCTACAATGTATATAGACCTTTTTAGCCACGGCTTGCTACCACAAGCCGTGGGTAGTGCGATCACTTTCTGTTGTTTAGTTAGTTAGTTGGTAGTATGTAAACTTTTTTCTTCTCGCCGCTTCTTCTCTAAGAGTTCTTAACCGATTCGGCTCAAACTTTTTTTTAGACATCCCTAGATAGTCCATCGTATAGGGTGTGCTTATGTAAGCAATTGTGCTTATATAAGCATGTTTAAAAAATCAAAATATGTTTGTGTGTTGCTAGTTACATATGCGCTTTAACTGGATGCAGTGAGCGATAATCCAGGATATTATACTGTTCACATAGCTTTAAAAGAAGTTTGATTATATTACGCTGCAACAGCTGAAAACTTGTTATTGACAGGTAATGAATGCATGATTATATAATCATATTGCTTAAATAACGGGTATTAAAACAAATCATAGCCAATCATCGCTTACAATGCATTTGTTATGCTTATTGATTTTCGTTTATCAACGAAAGTTTTTGCTCGTGTTTCACAAATGCTTCCGTAATGACATCTCTTAATATTTTAAAATGCATTTCACACTGATCAAACCTTAAATTTTATCAAGTACATAACAACTACATTGTAGTACATAACTGCTTTTTAGCCATGGCTTGCAAAGCAAACCGGGGTTTGTGTGACCACTTTGCCGTTATTGATGCGTATATATATAAATATATTTGTTTATTTGTTTATTTAGTTCGTAAACTTTTACCAATTCCCCTACTTTTCCGAAGATAGTGAACCGATTTTAATGGCAATTTTTTATAGGAATCTTAGGGGTCTTGTCTCTTCAGGGTGTGCTTGCGTAAGCAATTGTGCTTATATAAGCACTTCTAAAAAATAAAAACATTTTCGGGATTACTGGCCTTACCTGCCTCCTCCGTTAAGTGAGCGAAAATACAAGATCTCATGGGTTTTTGTTTACGTCACGTGACCTGTGGCGAGTGGTCGATAATAAGGATGTTTCCAGCTTCATTGCTTTGTCATTCATATATTTCACTAACGATTTGCTAAATGAAATAGCATCGACTGGTCAATGAAGAGGCACCAGTTAGAAAGAAAATTAAACCATTTTCGGGATGTGTGGTATGCGCAGCTTCATTATTTGCGTTCCACGTACTAGGCTTCCTCACGTTCGTAGATTTGAATACGCCTTTGTTTAATGGCGTCAAATTACACCAACCATGCGATTGTTTGCCATAATAGATATTGTAAGTGAAGAAAATAGTGGCTATTATAATGATTATGTAACATATATAAGAGGTTGAGTTTGAAAGGAAAAATTAACAGATGTATCAAAAAGCGTTTTACAAGCAAGTATACCCAATTGATATGATTCTAAAAAACGGCATTTGTTGCTCTATATTGCACTTCAATTAAAATACAGAATGATCGTTGTCAGGTGTGATTAACTGAAAAAAATGTAGAAAAATTAGTTACTAAAATAATTGTTTATTTGATATCCACTGTATCGCAGCGTGAATAAGAGTTGAGCAAGTTGTGGCACACTGTCCTTGGACAGTCTTGTTCATCATACCTTATAAATAAACATGAGCACAACGAAATGTGAGGGTATAGATGAGTTTAAAGCCGAACAACCCCCTCTCTTTATCCCAAAATAAAAAAAAACTTCTCCCCCATCACCCTATCTTCCTTTACATTTCCATCCCTCCTCTTCACTACCTCGATTTCTTAAAGTTACACAGATTGATTAAAACTAAAAAAAAATAATGCATCGGAAAAACTGCCAATATAAAATAGAATTTAATTGAGCATATCTTATCATACATGTAAAACAATTAACAAATTCGTTTTTTTTTCAGAATCATGTTCGGTTCGGGTAGTACCGACTGGTATGTTATCCACCATCCAAAGGATTTCGCCAAGCAACAAAAAGACAAAAAGGTAAGTGAATCAATATTTTGGCCCATTTTTTGCAAATTAAAGCATTCGGAGTCGGTGGCACATAAACGATATATTGTACCATTTATATATTGTTATGTACAAAATGTATATTCTGATTTTGGTTTGTTATCTTGTAATTGTTTCAAATATTGTTATGACAATTGTGTCTCATTGTATATTCATACAGTTTAACAATTATAAACACAAAACTTATTTTTGTATAAGAATACAATATACAGGTAAATTGAGTGTAATTTCAAGAACATATTTTCGTCATCTCTTTGTGACAGGGGGATGTAAGTAAAAAAGATGTTGTGGTATTTGCCTAGCAAAATGCTTTTGAAAAATTCAAGTCATCTTTATTTAAACCTACTATTTTTCATCATTGACTATCAAATTAAATATTGCTTATTTAGCTTGAGTGTGAAATGATGATATTTTCATTATGGTTTGCTGATTATGCTTTGCTGTTAACTCTAACAAGAACTGCTGTATACATATACAGAAAAATCTTACAGTGAAATTATATACTTGTTCAATTTGTTAATGATTTTTAGTCCAATGAAGTAAGTACTATTTTGCATGCTGATTTTCACATTTAAACGCATGCAAAAACTGATTTATAGTGACCGAATTTGCAGCCGAATATATACCGTACTGTGTGGGCATTTGATTAATCATAATATATTTTTTAACTTTTCTAAAGATTGTCTATCTCCAGTCGTATATTGCAAAATTAGATTATGAAAAAGAAAACCTCGAATAAACCAACAATATAACATCAATCAATAGAAGCTGAATTCTAGAAAATCAAAAATAAACTGCAATCATTAAAGATAAATCTAGAAATAAGTAATCCAATATGCATGTTTCTTACTTTTACTGAGACTTTTGTACAACATTTTCATCATATAATGTTTGTTTCATTCTTAGTTTTTATTCAAACCCCAGGAAAAAGTAAGCTTCAGACTGTTATTAGAATAGTTTAGCTAAATCATCACTTTTTGCTTAGATAGTATTTTTTACGGATCGTGTTACATCTAAAACTCCAGTACTATCTATAATATTGAGATAATGTGATAATGGTCATTCACCAATTTTCTTTTGATGTGAGCCATGGCTCAAATTTGTCCTGTATCCTGTTTTGAAACCTGTGTTGAAATTGCACGTTGCTTAGAATACGGTTTGTCACGTAAAATAAAAAAATAGATAGACATTAGAAATTATTAGAATCCTGGACAATGTCATTTTTTTAGAATATATAAATTAAATTTTGAAAGATAGATTATTATTCCATCATATATGTATATAAGTGTATCATTTGATTATCAAATGGTTATAATTATATCGAACGCCATTTAACAACAGTTTGTGTTTGAACTGTTTCAATCAAACTCATTTATCGAGGTATTATTTTATTAAAATCCACAAATATTTTTCAATAGATATTTAAGATTTTATTGATTTTATAATCTATATTAGTAATGGGATGAGGGGGTGGGGTATTTGTTCTTTTGTGGAAGTGAATCATCGTGAGCAAGGGGAAAGTTCTCGCAACCAATAAACTAAGCTAAATAGAATACTTATAACTGGAGTTCGATCTCATTCCCAACAGCCAATCGAACACATAACATGTAACAAAATGCACAGTATACTCAATACAATGATATCGATTGAATATTTATTAGAATACAATTTAACTGTTGCATTGTAATTTACACTCCCCTCGTGTTTCCTTTTCCAAAACAGCCAATCGAGCACCCAACATATGAGAAGGCCGAAGAAATGATGACAGCAAACTCGGGCATTGCACAAATGGCAGGCACCGGATCAGGCTCAAAAGGTGAGAAAACAAATTAGACTACAGTGTACATGTTATGATATGTTGGTAACCGTAAACTTTGGTTGAAGTTATCCAAAATTATAATAGTCCAAATCATATTTGGAATTAAACCATATCAAATAAGGATCCAACACAATAATATATATAACAGCAATAAGAAATTTGAAATTGGAACAGAGATTGCATTCTCTCGATAACTCTATAATGAAAACAATATATTCAAAAAAGATATAAAAAAGTTAAATTTATAAGCTTTCAATCTCAATATATTTATTGACATTCCATTGGCAGCTACTGGTAATAATAATAGTGTAAACAGTAACTTCATGAAACACACATACATGTTGTAGTAAATAACCAAGCAACGGATATTGAGAAAAAATAATAGATATTATAAAAAAAAATACACGTTTAAAATTTGCACTTTTTGAATCACACCGAACTGTTTTACATATTAATTTATCAACTGTTACACCACTGTGTAAGTATCGGTAATCTATAGATTTAATTAAGTTGGTACGGCTAATGAGAAAATAAGATTAAATATTAATACATGTATATCTCAATGTGCTAACAGTTAACACAACAGACCAGACCCTCAACATTTATAATATGTAAGGCACGGCACATAAAGCAATTAAGAATAAGTCAATATAAAATTAACCAATAATGCATTCAAATTGCTTTCATCTAGAATCTATCATTTTGTTATCGTTTTTCCTTAAATGCTTTCAATAAATATACATTTTCGTGATCGTCATAAGTTCCAGATAATGTTTGTCCACAACGAAGGGAATAAAACTAGCACAAATTGCCTAAAGCTTCATTTCATTACAACGCAAACTGCAATCGATAAATTTAATCTTTAATCCATACCCCTTTCTTCCAGAGGACCTGTTGCTCCAGGCTGACCTTGTTGAGATTTGGCCCAAGATGTGTGAAGCCAACGCCATGTCTGAGGAATTGAATAAGAAGGTCAAGTTTGAGATCGCGCTGATCTCACCACAGGCCCGTGGTCTGGTCGAGGGCAAAACAGAGGTATGTCACATCAAATGTTAAAAAGGGAGCATTTGGAAAGCTATGGTGGGGAGGGGTAACGAATAGAGCGTTGGAAGTACTGGGGAAGGGGGTGGAACGGAAATTTGAGAGAAGGTCAAAATATTAAGATCGCTTTTATCGCCATTCAGGCGATCAAACTAGTCAAGAGCTGATGATTTCAAGACAAGAAATTTAACCAGAACCTTAAGGTCTAAGAACTACTTAATGCATTATTTACAGTCCATTGAGAAAGAATAAGACCAAATATTGTCGTTATAAAGCATACATGTATATATTTGTGTATTCATTTCAAGGTGAATATGAAGATGAAGGGCATGAGGACAGGCAACCAGATCCTGTTTTAACTTAACAATGTTACACTTAACACTCACAAATAAATGACGTATATATATATATCATTCATTCCTTCGGATTTATTTTCTCTTTTCAAGGTGAACGTAAAGATGAAGGACATGAAGACCGGAAACGAGTTCATGTTTTCTCGGCCCGACTTCCTCGATCGCAAGTTCCTGATGCAGGAGATCTACCAGAACTTCCAGGAGGGCGAGAAGGACTGGGACAAGAAAGGGGTCTGTGTTTATAATTATCATATATATTTATATAAATAAATACAATATTTTTTTCAGGGACTATATAGAACAATAACAACAAAATATGATAAGACAAAAAAAGGTCTGTACATCCATTTCGGTTGAGGATGGAACTACGTTTTAAAACAATTTTTAAAAGTCTTTTAAATAATTAATTGAATCATCGTGTTAGTTCTATATACCCGTACGTGTACATCTATATTCAATTGTTTATATTTCCTCTCTTTCGAATGATGTAAATATTCTATTGTTCAATTTATCAATATGAAGATATAGCGCCCCTCTGTTTTCGCATGGGCGACACCCACCCTAACCTTTTTCTCAAAATCGTTATATCGACACTTACTTTTATCCCCTTTAAACTACAGGCAGAAGACCCGTTCTATGAAGACCCAACGACGCCCGTTTTAATCGGAACCGTCAACCTCTACCTGCAGTCACTCGGCTATAAGATTGAGTTGCAGGAACAACTTAAGATCACCGACTACAAGGGAGGAGAAATGGGTACGTTAGATTTTTTGAGGGGGGAGGGTGGTCTGTTGAGGATCAGGAGTGAGAAGCTGATGATTATATCGAGTGGCACGAATAGCTTACGATTACCTTCTACAAGGGAGGAGAAATGGGTAAGTTGGTGTAAGGGATTAAAAAGGGGGAATGCATAGAAAATGGATTGGTAAGGGCGTTCAGTATTGAAATAATATGATATATTATGCATAGAAAAGGGCTGGGTAAGGGGGATCAGTATTGATATAAGGATGTGGGAGTTTGGGGTTGTCAGATAAGAGATTGAGATCAAATTGCAGTTCAATATCACCAACTACAAGGGAGAACAAATAGGTAGGATAATGTGCTAAATACACCAGTATCTCCTGTTCTTACAGGCGTTCTCTTCGTTGAGGCCTATCCGTGCGACAAGACAGGCAAGCCGCTTCCCGAAGACGACTTTTGTGACGATCCCACCGAACTGGTGAGTGTGTCTTATGTCTAAATTAATCAAAAATGTTTATGCATTGAGATTAAATTTTTTTAGGAAACATGAGGTTTCGTACTCAAATAATAGACAAATGAGCCGTTCAAAATGCATTGTATGATTGTTCTTCATTAAAATTACTTTTTTCTTTTGCGACGATCCCATGGTGAGTGTCGTGTGTTGTAACGATTGAAACAAAATTGTGAATATTGTTCCGTAATTTAGAAAGGTTTCTCGTGGAATTACGAAGTTTCGTCGTTTTACGAACACCATAAAAAACGGTTGTTTGAGGTAGAATAAGGTATTACATGTGTAACAGCATATTTCATCTATGTATTTTATATAAACTATTGTTATATCTTCTCCGTTGCTCCACCTGTAATACTTTAAAACCCACGTTCGTAATCCGACGAAACCTCGTAAAACGACAAGAAACCATTTTACTATCAGTCCTATGAATTGGCGAGTGCTCTTGTCGTGCGATATATGACGTGTCATGTCATGTGCAACGCGGTTGTAGGGCAAAAACCCCGTAGGGCAAAAGCCCCGTAGGGCAGAAGCCCCGCGATTTTGGCAGCTAGGGCGAAAGCCCCGCGATACTTTAAAGTACATATTTTCATAATTTATTAAATATATCGATGATTTATTTTTATTCAAGCAAACAAAAATTTTAAGTGCAACTATTTACGACTCAAATACACGATCTCATTAAACGGCCCTGTTATTTAGATGATCGGATTAGCTGTATCCTTGTATGGATTTAGAATTTTCGCTATTGATTACAACATTTACTCGATAATTGCAATCAGCAATGCGAATTCAACATTTCTATAGTGCCTTCATTTAATAATAATACTTATTCAAAGCCATAAAACAAAAAAAAATATTTGCGCTTATAGAAATAAAAAATAATTAAATTTATTTTTGAAATCGCGGGGCTTTCGCCCTAGCTGCCAAAATCGCGGGGCTTCTGCCCTACGGGGCTTTTGCCCTACGGGGCTTTTGCCCGCGCACCGTGCAACGCATGTCATGTAATCAATGAAGGATTCCGCGGCGCATAAATGAAATTAGTCCATAACATAAATTTTGCATTGAGATTTAAAATGTTTTGAGAGTCATGACACAAACATATCGATTTTCATGATGAGGTTTCGAACTCAGTTGATAAAAAAAAACAGTGGATACAGTGTAAGATCCTTCTTTATTGACATGACATTTTAATGTCATATGACTATATGAATTGTTTTTTTTTTTTTATGTAAAACATACAGATATAGCATTTTATAAACGCGAAAGTAAGAAAATAGGGATTTACATTTCAAGGGGAATTTTTCATTGATGCTTGTTAATTCCACAGTTGTAATTTCTGTGTAAGAATTCGATGATAAGTGTATTGTTCATTCTTTTGCATGATGAACAAAACAAGCTGATAACGGTGTCGCCATCAGTGAAATATGTTGCAACTTATTGAAATATAAGGTTGAGGCTGGACGCTACGTATTCCAACCAGTTGGGACATATTGTTCCAACTCGGCTCAACATGTTCCGACCCTTTTTCGCGTTTTATAAAATGATATCTGTTTATATAATGTGTGTTCCAGGTTGGTTCTGAGTTGAGTTTCCGACTCAAAGTGGTCAAGGCCCGAGGCATTCCCAAGCGCTTCAAACAGGTATGGTAATAAAAACAAATTGTGAAGCTAAATCAAAAATAAATTAGAATCAATGTATGTTGTTAAATGCGCATAAGGTTTATATTAGATGCTATTTAGGTAATTATAAGCAATATTTAATTTTCTGTTTTAATTTTCCGTCAAATTGATTTTTCTGTAAATACATTGAATCAAACAGTGCTATCAAAAGCGAAAATTAAAAAAGTTACCCCATAATAATCAAGCCATATGCCCCTACTTGTATTTTGTATTACGTAAAAATGGTAATAAGATGATTTGTGTTTACAATATAAAGAAGTAAGGTTTGCATACAGTGGTGATCATTTATTTTCGGACTAATAAGTGCAAATATTTACACTTTTTTGCAAATATTTCTTTCTAAAAATTTGCAAAAAAATGCAATTTTGTAGAAATTTATAGGAATTCGTATCGAACAATAAAACCCCGTCATTGATTGCACTATGTCCTCGCCTCACTGAAAGATGGGGATATGTGTCAGTGATTAGTTTGCTCATAAATCACTGGATGTTTGTTGAAAAGTATTGGAGTTTGGTTACGTGGTGGCAATGCAAAAATAAAAAAAAATATCTCCGACTTTGAAATAAATTTTACTCGAATAAAAACGATTCCCGTTCACAATTCAATAACCTCGCATTTTTTGGCTGAAATCACGTACTTCACCTAAACACCCGAGTAAAGGCTTTCATAAAGCAAGCGCACATATGCGTTTGGTCTAAACAATAGTGGTTCAGTTTAATACTAGGGGTGGGGGCACAGTATTTGCATTCAACCGCCTTAAAGGTTGCCTGAGCATAGATGTTCGAGTTTGAAACCACTTTTATATAGCCTGAGCACATGTTTTGACCGTTGACCCGTCATAGCACAGGTTTCAAATTAATACAGGCGTTGATTAAAGGTTATAACAAGCCTAATAACTTAACCGACCTAATCCTAAGTCTTTGAACTGAGACGAACCAAAAACCTATCCCCATTATCACTAATCCTTAATAATTCGCCTTTAATCAAGAGGAAGATTCCTATGAATGTGAATAATAAATGCTAGATAGTTTTTGACCACGTTTGAAAAATTAAAATTCCTTATTTGACCAAAAATCTGATTTAGGAAGCATATCTTATTTTTGCCACCTCGTATCGACTGATCCATTGATTCAGTTGCAGTACACACTCGACAGGACCGGTCATAAATAGACAAAAGAACAATAGGGACCAGACATTGTGTACATAAGTGACACGATTAAAATAATCCCTCGGCATTTTTTGCAATTTTATAGAAAGTTTGGGAAATTTATTTTGCTAAAAAATTGCAATTTTTTGCAAATATGTGTAAAAATATTTACAATTGTTCAGAAAGAATAGTCCCAAGTTAAATGATCACCACTGTATATGCCTTTCCGGTCCCTTGCAGTCCTGTTTAACAAATGGCTCTGAGTTCAAGGTTTTCAACCATAAGGGTAGGGGCAGGCGCCAATCACTTCCGTTAATTTACTCCCAGCTGTCCACCGGCAGATCCACATGTTTTCCTTAGACCTATATTTTTCACACTTTAACTGTGACTGTCGATTCATTCGCAGACATTCACGATCGAAATACCACTGTGTGGATGGTATTTTTTAGCCCCCAGCCAACCAATTTGGCTGAGGGCTATTGCTATCCCCCATTCCGTCCGTCCGTCTGTCCGTCTGTTAACATGTGAGATACAATAGTTTGTCCGCGGCATTTCAGTATGCTTTTGTCCTAGGGTTCTGAAACTTCACACAGAGTAAGAATATATATTGCAGATGTGCAACGTCGAGGTTTCAGTTTGATTGACTAAAAATTGTCGAAATACGGGGGTTTGAACTTAGACGAATTTGAGATATTTTGGGATATTTATACACCACTTTGTCCGCGGCACTTTGGTATGAAGGCTCTGTCCTAGGTTTCTGAAACTTCACACAGGGTAAGAATATATATTGCAGATGTGCAACGTTGAGGTTTCAGTTTGATCGACCAAAAATTGTTGAAATTACGGGGGTTTGAACTTAGACGAATTTGAGATATTTTGGGATATTTATACACCACTTTGTCCGCGGCACTTTGGTATGAAGCCTCTGTTCGAGAGTTCTCAATCTTCACACAGGGAAAGAATATATATTACAGATGTACAACGTCGAGGTTTCAGTTTGATCGATCAAAAATTGTCGAAATTACGGGGGTTTGAATTTGTCAAATTTGAGATATTTCGGGATATTTATACAAAACTTTGTCTGCGGCACCTTGATATGAAGCCTTTTTCCTAGAGTTCTCAAACTTCACACAGGGAAAAACTATATTTTGCAAATGTGCAACGTCGAGGTTTGAGTTTGATCGACCAAAACTTGTCGAAATTACCGGGTTTGAACTTTAACGAATTCGGTTTGAATTTGTCAAATTTGAGATATTTCGGGATATTTATACAAAACTTTGTCTGCGGCACCTTGATATGAAGCCTTTGTCCTAGAGTTCTCAAACTTCACACAGGGAAACACTATATTTTGCAAATGTGCAACGTCGAGGTTTGAGGTTGATCGACCAAAAATTGTCGAAATTACCGGGTTTGAACTTTAACGAATTCTGGATATTTTGGGACATTTGTACAGCACAGAAAGATCACACGTATATTGTGACGTTGTGAGGACTACGCATGTGAACGAATATGTTAGGGCAACGGTGTGAGAAAGACGTTGTGGGAAGACGTTGTGAAAAAGACGTTGTTAGGAGGACGTTGTGAGAAAGACGTTGTGAGAAATACGTTGTAAGAAAGTCGTTGTGAGAAATAGAATTCTTTTGGCCTTCTTCTTTTTATTGACAAATATTCGTGATAACGAAGGTTTTGCATAGGCTGGGGGCTTTGCATCTCTGATGCCTATGTTTTTATGATATTCTATGTTCCATTCTAAAATGTTTTTTTTTTTGTTGCAGACATTCGCGAAATACCAAGTGGACCACATGCCGCAGGGCGCCGAAGGAAAGACAAGCGAGAAACAGGGAGTGAATCCTGATTATAACTCGGAAATCGTGCACACCTTCAAGACCGTCACCTCAGATGTACGTAAAGCAGTTATTTTTTTTTTATCAAATGATAGTTGATATGCCATAATAGCTACTCGTATTCTTTTTGACAAATGAAATTACACGAAATTACCCCTGTTTTGACGCCTTTTAGTTCAAATCGGTCAATAAAAAGGCGATATCTCTCGTACACACCTACAAAACCGTCATCTCAGACGTACATATAGCAGTTAATTATCTGCAATCTTTTCGTTTACGAAAAAATCGCAGGTATTGCGATCGCTTCACTTTTGAGGGCAAACAACCCCTTCTGTTTTGTAGTACCTTTTTCTATATGTTAAAAACGTAATAACACTATAATATACCTATGAGTGTATTGCTAATACACTGAATATGGAGAATAGGTGGTTTAGAATTGTGACATTACATATTTTAATAACATTATTATCCCCCGTGAAAACGAGGGGATATAGGGTTGAGCTTGTCCGTCTGTCCGTCTGTCCGTCTGTCCGTCTGTCCGTCTGTCCGTCTGTCCGTCTGTCCGTCTGTCCGTCCGTCTGTCTGTCCCGTTTGATGTGGGGTACTTTGTGCACGCGAGTTTGGTATGAAGGAGTTGAGCTAGAGCTTTCAAATTATATACACGTATTAACCAAGGTCTGAAGTCGTGCCTCGTCAAGGTTTCATCTCGATCGGTTGAAAATTATCGATTCTGGAGCACTTTAAAAATTGTCGATTTTAAAACTTTTTTTTCAGATGTTAAGTACTTTGTGCACGCGAGTTGGGTATGAAGGAGTTGAGCTAGA
>LQRL01103899.1:0-14279 GCA_001703475.1 Hydroides elegans
TAATTTTGGCGATTTTTTGAAAAATGGTGATTTTGGGGACTTAGCGTGATTATTGATGGTAGTTTGTACGGACGAGTGCTCGCTTATCCCTCGATGGTTTCTATTTTCCTTTGGCACATGGAACAAATACATATTGGAGCTGTGCTTTGGCGTATAATTTTTGAAAAATCTCAAAAATTGTAATTTTGGCGATTTTTTGAAAAATGGTGATTTTGGGGACTTAGCGTGATTATTGATGGTAGTTTGTACGGACGAGTGCTCGCTTATCCCTCATGGGTTTTATTTTCCTTTGGCACATGGAACAAACACATATTGGAGCTGTGCTTAGGCGTATGATTTTTGAAAAATCTCAAAAATTGTAATTTTGGCGATTTTTTGAAAAATGGTGATTTTGGGGACTTGGCACATTAAGAAAAATTACTCGTATATCGTGATGTTTTGAGGACTAGGAATATGTAAGGAAAACGTTGTGAGAAAGATGTTGTGAGAAAGACGTAAGAAAGACGTTGGATGGATTTTTGTTGATGTTCTTAATTGATTTCCTCTGTTTTTTTTTCGGTTTTCAACTGTTGTTGAAGTAGCGGAGGACTTAATCAGCTTCACTGATCTACTTGTTTCGCACTAAAACCGTCAAAGTTCTAATCTATTACGTAGGTCTAAGAAATCCTTAGCTTAGGTTGAAACAGAAATTTAAAGTCATATTATATGATTTCAAGAAGTAGTTCATATCTTAACTTTTATTTATCTTCAACGACTTTATGGCTCTATCTTCGACTGTTGACTGTATCATGCAGAAAATATGTTGTACTTTTTTTCAGAGCACTGTACTTCTATGGTAAATGTATCTTTCTCACGTGACAGAATTTGCATGAACTGTATTTTGACCACAACCTTTTCATGTTTATCAATGGTTATAATTATTTCTAAAACGAAAATTAGTCCCTATTTATTCTGGATTTTTAGGAGATTGAAATGGATACACAGGTTTTGTTTTTTAATTAAGAAATATATATTCAGTACCCATTTTGTAGTTCCGTTCCTAAGTTCTTTAAGTTACCTTCTACCTTTTATGTTTTATGATCGATGTTTTGGATACGTTAAGAAGGAATGATTCACCCTAACTGTATTGGCTGTGATGCATGGGTTAATTGTTGTTGTAAAAACCCCGAAAAAAATGCAGACAAGAACGAAAAAAGATAATTTGATTCTAATTCATTTTGTAAAATATGTAATTTAATTATATATAAAGATGCAATATGCTCCGTTGCAGCGAAGTATAACAACAAAAGCAAGAAAAAAAGCAGCGGAATAAGATATATTTGAACCCGTTAACTGTTTCTTTAATTAAAGTTTGAATGAGGTATAAATCAAATATTTCTCTTTTTGTGACTATAGGTATTGAACAGTGAAGAGCAGGCGAGACGTTTCCAGTCAGAGCTCGTCACTTACCAAGAGTCACACTCACACCACAACAAACAGGTATGTGTCTGAGCGGATTCGCAAATGTTGATTTAGAATTAAAAGGATCAACGCGTTTCAAGGGGGTTCGTTTATGAGTGTGGCGCATTCAAGTGTATGCCTTCATGCGTGATATATTACTCGCCTTTCAAAGAATATATTTTCCACGTGAGGATTGACAATATTCGCTTGCTTGCTAAAATCATAGAAAGTTAAAAAGATGCGTAAAAAAAACTCGAACCATAAATCTCAAATGAGGCTTTTAGCGAGTCAACAAACTGAATTACATTCATTGTTGTATTTGCCGTTCAAAAGCGTTTAGTATATATCATAAAACAAGTTCTTGCATAAACCATTGTTATAGAATAATAAAATGAATTTCTTTAAACTGCCCGTATTTCCATACGCCACATATATATTGCTTAAACCAAGAGACGAACATCACTTGTATTTACAATTTTGAGTTAAAATATTGAAACGATTTAAATAAAACTTGATCAAAAAAAAAAACTATATTAACATGCTATATGTATATCATTTTATTTTTGAGCATTTATGATTCAAATTAAATAGGATAATAAACACAATACTGATGGAAAAAATCCTGACAAAATTGGAATTAATAAATATTACTACTGAAATTTACGGATAAAGTTACATTTCCTGATTATAAAACAACTAAGCAACAATCAGCAATCGGTTTTACCATACAAATTGAATAAAATTTTATATATTTAAGCACAAACAGGATAAGAACCAAAATTAACTAAAAAAAGACGCTCTCAGTATTAGCTTTAGAATAATTGACTAAATTTGAAAAAAAAAGCCTCGTCACACTCACATACACAAGTCAACCATGTCATATTTCTGGCATTCATGGGAACACCCTCCTTCTCTTATACAGTTCCGCGAGCAAGAGGAATGCATGCGCCAACTGGAGTTCCAACTGGAGGAGACAAGGGCCGAGGTGGCACACAAGTCGCGCTTGAACCAGGAGTTGACGGATAGTGTCAATGATATGAAGGCGCAGATGGCTGAAATTAGGGAGCAGAAGAATACATGCGAAAATGAGGTCAGTTCTAGTGCTCACTCGTATATGGAGTGAAAATGAAACTTTAAAAAATAAAACAAAAATAAGAGAAAAACTTATCTTTGAGAGCATTAATGTATCAAATGAAAAAAAAAAAAAAAAATATGATCGTTAACGGATTTTAAATCGTTGCGACATGATCCAATTCTAAACATACGACCGTTAACTGAAAACTTTACATATGCATTTAATAGAATACATAAAACCAGTTTATATTTTGATTTTCTTTGCCTGATTAAATAAAAGTTTCAAAATTATAATTCCCTGTACAGATTTCACGACTAGAGGGCAGCCTGCAACAGCTCCAAATGAACCTTGCCTCGTCGCACCAAAAGCACAAGACCGAGTGCGTCAAATTGCAAGAAGGCGTCAAGCAGCGCGAGAACGACTTAAGCAAAGCTAAGGGACATGCGCGCCAGTTGGAGGCGGAGCTTAATCGCAAGATTGATGCGCTTACAAAATCGGAAGCCGAGGTCAAGGCTGCACGTGAAGAGGTCATGGTCAAGGTAAGCACACCCGGTCACAATAAAAATCACTGATGAATTATAAATAGGCTTCTTTATTGAATCAAATAATAAATAAGAAAAGAAAATGATAGTTTAGTTTCAAAATTTATTTTCATTCACAGAGAATCACTTTATTTTTCAATATCAATATTTAAAATATTATCGTTAAAAAAAAACATCGTTTTCAGACATGTCTTAAGGCATATAGTCATGGAGTTTTATTTTTGAAGTGAGAATTTTTATATAGATTTATATGACTAAGCAGTTCATCCACTCTTCACTACACAGGGCGACGAGATCGACAAGCTAGACCACGTTGTCAAGGACATCAAGGCGGAAATGGCTTCTGTGCAGAAGGACAACCGGTCGCTGGAGAACCAGGTGGCCGAGCAGACTTCGGAGAACGAGCACCTGAGGAGGGAGCTGCATGACTCCAAGACGCAGTACAAGGCGGCCGCACAGGAGGTAACTTAAGTTTTTATTAATTTTTATTTAGTGTTAATTAGGTGTTAAGTAAAAGGGGTTGGTGTATTGCGTCATTTTATCATATTTTAACCTCCTGGAAGACACGTTGTTTTACGATGGTGAAAAGACAGATTAGGACAAATAAGTAGCAGCCAGGTATGGGGGATGAACATGTGCTTAAAAATGTGACATTTATACATGACGCCATTCCATAATTTCTTGGTAATCCGCTTGGAGGAAGTGCCTATGGATTAGAATTGTAAACAAGTCTAAGTGCAAAATATTTTAAGATTGGGATTCATAAAAGTTATTGCTAGGTTATAGCAAACGTTTTAGAAATAATAAATGTTCATTCAATAATGTAACGATACGTAACTCCAACCCAGTTTATTCAAGTCAGTAATATCAAAATCCCCATTGACTTTAAAAACAATTTGTCCCCTTTGTGCATTACAAATTCGTCACTTTACACACCAAATGTACCATTATCAAGTTCTTTACATGCCTTCCTTACACAGCTTGCCCACCACGAGGAGAAACTAGTGATCATGGAGCAAAGCCTGAGCACGACACAAGAACAGCTGAGTCAGCGCGTTTCCGAGGTCGTCAAGTTGGAGCAGACGCTGCGCAAGGTGCAGACCGAACTCAAGACCATGAAGGAGCGATGTGCCAGTTATGAAGATGAGATCGCTGAGCAGAAGGACACTATTGGTGAGTATGGGTGGGGTTTTAAATAAGATACAATGAAAGATAACTAGAAGCAATAGAAAAAGGATAAATCCAGTTCAATAGTCATTCTTTTTATGAAATAAAACCACAAGTTTTTATTTGAGCCTAAATTGTATTTAAAGTGGAGCTAAAAGATATAATTTCTTAATACATGTCTGATTAAACATGTTTTTCCTTTTACAGAGAAGCTACGCAAGGACCTGCTTCAGTCCAAGGAGGAGACGCACACAGCCATTCAGGAGGGCATGGCCTACAAGCAGCAGGCGTCCAAGATGGAGTGCGAGCTCGAGGGTACCCGCGACCAAATCAAAATGTACAGCGACCAGGTATGGGATTTCACATATGCTTGATGCAATGGAATTAAGAGCTCAAAAACTTATATGAAAATAATATTAGAAAGATACAATTAAATACGCATTGTTATTGGAATAATCAATGGGAATATGAAATGAATGAGGGAATTTTATGTCTTTAATTTGTGAGCATCATGCACTGCGTTTTGACCAATGTTTGAATAAACACAATATTTACCATTATTTACGATTGATATCACCTAATTAAACAAATCTTATTTATTTATTTATTTATTTACAGATTGAGCAACAGGAACAGCTTCTGAGTCAGCTGCAGCAAGAGCTCAACATGGAACGCAGTCGCCACCAGGAGACGTCGTCCTCCCTGACCACGTCAAAGAAGAGCGTCGCCTCGCTGCAGGACGAGATGGACGCACTGCAGAAGAAAGAAAGGGATGCTAATAATACGGTGAGTGTTTTGTGTGGGTGATTTGGATTGTGGAAGGAAGACATGAGTGAATAGCGGTAAAGAGTTGGTTGGGTAAAGTATGTGTTTAGAAATGTTTAACAATACGTTGAAAGCTATCGGTTAAGTAAATACTGCTAAAATAAAACTGCTAAACAGGTATTTAACTCCTCAAATTGAATCAAGCCCACATTGGGCTAGTTATCTGATATCGTTGGTGTGTGCTTTTTGATTGGCTATGCCAACTTATGGTTCTTTTATCACACGATATGATTTTCAGGACACCTGGTTTTACGAAAATAGCATTAACAGTCAGGTATAAAAAGTAGTAAAATCTATTGTCGGGATAATTAAGACAAGTTATTTATATTCATTATTTGTGTGCCGTGAAAGTTATATTTAAGGTTGCAGTTCCGTTTAATAGTTTATTTATTTATTTTTGCTATAACACCTAAACCTTATTAGAATAAGAAAGAGCAACAGCCAGGAGAAAAAAAAACTTAGACAACTTCACAGATGCAGATCAACATAGCCAAAACCAATAGGCAAGGTATTGAAATCCAAATCTTTATTAAATTTAAACAGCTCCGCGACAAGGAGGCCCGCATCGCCACCCTGATGGAGGAGAACGAGAATCAACATGGACGCATCCGTGGCTTAAAAGAGGAGCTGGCGGAGAAGGACGGGCAGCTGCGCGTGGCCAAGATGAACCTCGACACGGCGGCCAAGCAGAACCAGCATCATATGCAGGAGGTACGTGCGAGAAGGTTCTAAGTGGGTTTGATAGATAAAAATGGATGTTTATGCTTGAATTACATGATATGGTATCTTAAACCAAGTTCCACGGAAATATATGTGTAAGGCAGCATGATCTTGGAACAAACACAGCGAATATTAATAACACAGCATGAAAAATATCGCCTCAGCATAGTGTGTATGTCAAATATGTGTATGTCAAATATGTTCACAACAATACAAAAGTACAAACTCAGTCATGATACCAATTTGTTTAATTTCTAGGTCGCCAAGTACGAGGAGACGTTGGGTCATCTACAGAGTCAACTGGAGAAGAGCCAGAACCAATACAAAAACTCGCATGGAGACCTCGTACAAGAGCAATCGCTTTTGCACGACCTCAAAGTACAGGTGAGTTCTTTAATAAAATAACATTAAAAAAAGATAACTCATGTAGATGCGAAAGTAACATACATATTTTTGCCACATATTGATAAATGCCCCAAATTTTGATATAACCTTGATATATTTGATGGAATCTTACCTTATTTTATTTGTCTATATTTTAGCTGACTTCCCTCCAAGCCAATCATCGCGAGACCCTCGACCAGCTTGGAGAGAAATCACGCCAAGTGGCAGCATTAAAAACAGAAATGGACAGATTGAGCCAACAGACACATTCTATGGCTGAAGAGGTGTGTATTCGAATATATTTCAATAATCGATTTGCTATTATCTTAGAATGAGATCATTCTACTTTAAAAAAATCTTATCTGAATACTGAGGAAACAATATTTTCTTTATCAAATACATCTGTGTGTACATATATTGTCAAAATTAAAAATACATGGTATTTCTTGTAGATTTCGGTGTATGAGAACAAGATGCGGCAACAGAAACACGAACTGACGCAAGCGCAGGATGTCAACAGGCAGCTCCAGACTGAGGTATGCACTCGCACTTATCAGTGTTTCTTAAGGTTTTGAAATGATATTAAAAATGTTTTTCATAGAAAGTAAGGTTCAAATGTTGTATAATAATTTATTGAATAACTCTTAATAATTTGAGTAAGTTCTTTACATATTGCATTATATGTGAAACAAACATATATATTTTTGATTTTAAATATATATTTTAGCGTCAGGGAGGGTACCAATACTCAATGATCACTACAACAACAGAGGTTAAATAGCTACTTAAGATGTATTATTTGTGATTAAGCATTTTTTCGTTTTGCTGTTGTTTTAAAATTTCTAAGTTTTTTTTGTCATCTCGAACATTGTTTTTCTGTATTTCATGAATCTATATGATATCGTTGTCATATTTCTTATTTTTATCATTGTCTCATTCTAGGTGCAAAGCTACGAACAGAGGATTCAAGAATTAACAGGTGACCTCCACCTGAACATCGACCGCAACAAGCACAATCTTCACGAGTTTTCGGTCAAGGAAGAGGAGCTTGTGGTCGTCAGAGTGGAACTCGCCAACCTCCACGAAAAATACAAAGCCAAGATCGACGAGGTGAGGAGATGTTTTTTCTTGAGCTGAAAATGTCTCAGATATTAACTGTATACCAACTCAGTAATATAAAAACATATACCGGTAATCGATTATATGCGTAATGTTTTGTTAAAAGGCTTTACCTATCCTAATGATTTTGTTTGAAATAAAATTTGTATCTTTCGGCATGGTTGCGAACCTATAGACACGACTCAAGACATAAATATAGATTTGTTATCACATTTTAAAAACATAAGTAAGAAAAAATAGCAATAGATGATCCGAAAAAATTAATTTCTTATCATCCTTTTAAAACATAAACTTAACACCATGCTTTCCACAATTTTCAGTACGAGCACACCCGCGCTGAACTGGACTCCGTGCGCGGTCGCCTTCAAGCAGCACAAGAGGAGATGACCAATCTCAAAGTGGCGCTCGATGACTCACGCGCCAACAGCGATCGACTGCACAAGGAGAGTGAACTGGTGGTGCAGAATGTCAATACATGGGTGCGAGAACAAAAGTGAGTCTGAGTTTTGGATCGGATTTATTTTATGAATAATCAGGGTTGTGGAATTCTACTGAATAGTCGACTTGGGTTACCGAAAATGATTAAGGCCTTTAGGACAGCACGTTAAATGCATATATAATTATAGACTGTTGTCATTTCCTTCAATGTCCTTTTGGCTGTTGTAAATTGTGAACTTTCCCTTTGTTTATCTCAAATTATTGTAAATAAAGATTAATTCCTTAAATATTTTATTTTGCTTATATATATTTATTCCATGATTTACCAAGAATCATTGTATTTCACGAACAAAATATGTTTTATAACAAATCGGATTTTTGAAGCTTATGAATTCAATTCTTCAAATATTAAATCCCATCAGGCCTAAATTAGATTCCGTTCTGAAAGCCCACATGTGAGTTGCTAAACAGTTTAAAAACTGTTTAAGAATAGATGTTCTCCAACTAGATAAGAATAGTAGTCAAGTGTATATTTAGCATGTTTAAAAGTGTAAAATAGAAACAACTAAGATGTTATTAATTTATATGTTGTCGTTCTTAAATAACATTATTTTACGTGTAAAAAATACTTGTGGTTTCCAAGAAATAATGACGTCTCACAATAACGGGATTCTTTGAACGCCTTGTAAATATAAAGTTTGGCTTCTGAATGTGTCGAAGGTTTTGGTTCTACGTTTCAATCTCAGTTTTAGCATAGCTTTTAATGATGTGAAAATATCCTTACAGTTTCAGATAGCCTATTTCTTTATTTATCAATTCTAAAAGTTAAAATGAAAGGTATCAGTTTTTGTTCAGTTTGCCTAATCTGCATTTTGATTTTGGTTTTAACTATGATTTGTTTAATCAATATACAAATATTTATATTGGTGAAAAGCTGTGAGATAAACTAAAACTATCAATATGTTAGTAAATATAATTGTTAACAAGTGCCTTCTTTTCACATTGCAGGTCAGCCAACGAGAAACTTGGAAACAAAATCCGAGAACAGAGCAAAGCCATCGTTCAATTATCAACAGAAAAAGAGTAAGTCATTACAATTTGGAAAGTTTGTTTTCAAGAATCCAGATATATGGAATCAAGATTTGTTTTGCGCCAGATCGCACAGAGATCCTGAAGATATACATTTTATGAATCAATAAGTAGGTGTACGTATACAATAAAGTAGACTTGGTTTAAATGACTGAAAACAATGCTTGCTATTATGTCAATCGCCAATATTATTATCATAGTTTTTCCTTCATCCACCATCAATGTGTGGATAGATGTTACTTCAAATGATATCAATTATATTGACTTTAACCCTCTTTCTATACATCAACAGTCAGCTGTCTGAGGAGCTGGAGCTGGTCAAGAAGGACAACCGCCGCGCCCAAGGCGAGCTGGACGAGAGGCGCGTTGACTACGACAAGTTCAAGGCGCTGCAGAGCCACTCGACGCACCAGCAGATGCTGCTTCATCAATTGAGGAACCGCCTCGAGGAACACGAGTGAGTGGAAATGGGAATTTGAAGAGTTAGGGGAGGGGGTGGGTGGTTGGAAGGTTGAAAGATAAGGGAATATGGGTTTCAGCTCAGTTTGAACTCTTGACGCATACCGTCCACTATCCTTTACCTTATCATAATCAATATGAAAGGTTAGGAAAAGTTTAAGAATAAGGTTATGCGTGGAATATAGACGCGAATGTTACTAGTAAGCGTGTGATGATTTAGTACTGCGCTTGAATCTTGAAATGCATGTTGGCCTATGTTGAATATTTGTCTTTGGCGTTTTAAAAGGTTGAAGAGATTATTTAAATGAGATATGTGTTTGTTTTCCAGAACCGATCAAGACCGAGATACGAAGGAAAAGGTCGCCACAATCGAAGACTTGCACTCGCGATTGAAGTCCAATGTTGATTCTGTGCAGACCCTTAACACACAAGTAAGCATACATGTTTAAATTTAGAAATTAGATAATACAGGCATAAATTTTTAGTGAATGTCACTTGCTGTTATTTCTTGAGATCATGGATAATTGAATTGAAATCCTTTGTGGTAATAAAATGAATCCATATTATCTTATCAAATATCAAATTATTAAAAAGACATTTCAAAAACAAATCGATTAAACCAGAATTCTTTGCTATTTCAGTTGACGGGACTACAAAAGGAGAATCTCAAGATGCGCTCCGACCTTGAGCGTGAGATGGCCAGTCGCCAAACCCTGCAGCTGCAGATGGAGAGCAAGGAGCAGCTGGTCAACAGCTTGAAGTCGCAGCTCGAGTCGACACGAGGCAGTCTGGGCAGCACCTTGGGTGGAACTATGATGAGCAGCGGTGGCGTTGATCTGGGGGTTACGCCAAAGGAACCAAATAAGGACTTGGTGAGTGATGTGTTAGTTGCAGGACCTGAACGAGTAAAAGTGCTTCCTTTACTTTATGGATAATGGATATCGTCGGTGTTTGATGGATTTAGCTTCGATTAGGATTTTGTTGCGAAAAAGGAAGGGATATTGTGAGTGCTAGGTGGATATGATTTGGACTTTGTTGAGATAAAAAAAATCTTAGTGTTTGCGGCCCAATGTTTCAAAATGATTTAGACTATATTCAACAACTTTCATTTCAGATGCAAAAAGGTTTCGATGAGAGTGGTGTGACCGACCCTCAAGCGCTTGACAAGAGCTACTGGGTGTCACGAGTTGGAGAGGTAAGTTAAAATGTTCAAATAGTTCGTTCTATTCACTGTTGTGGCGAATCAGTCATTATTTAAGCCTTTGTCTTGCCTTTATTGAATAAAATACACCCAGACATTACATTACACGGTACATATCTGGCTCCATGTTTATAACCAAATCGCACAATATTCTCATCAGAAAATCTTATAAACATTATTTTTCCTTTATACTTTGCAGTTATCACTGCAACTGCAGCAAAGCAGCGAGTACTGGTCGGACAAAGTGCGGGAACTACAAGGCCAGTTGGACAAAAGTAAATCCGCCTCAAAATCTGCCGTCAGCGCCTTCTAAAGAGGCAAAGATCGTCTAATTTTTGGCGATACTCATTATTAGTGCTCGCTTGGCGAAACGCAGATGGTTGTACAATAAAATTCGATGCTTTAAGTGCTCCTTGTTATACCTCTTCACGATGTGACATTTATTCAAACAAAAGTCCATTGACTGTGTGAATAGAATAAGCTGGAATATTTTGAAAAAGAATGATACCTTAAGGGTTAAGCGTTGGAATAAGTTTTAGTATAATTGTAATATGATATTCGAGTTAGATTGGTATTGTTCGATGTTATCTTTTCTTTTCTGAATCATGGTCATTGGCTGTGCCATAAAAAGGTAATCAACAAATAAAAGCAACCATTATATTAAATTATAATGAATAAGTTTGGTATTTCTGTTCCGAGTGTTTTATATATACGTTGATGGTTGTCATCGTGATGAAATCCTTTATTTCTGCTATTATATTTCTACTTTACCTATATCTATTAACTATTATTCATATTTATTTATGAGGATATAGAAAATGTAAGTAGCTTACAGAGAAAGATAAAGAGAGGAATGCATAGTTATAATATTTAGGTTTTTAAAATCAGTATTGATTTAGTACAATAGTTTCTTTCTGTCTAGAGGTTGTATTTTTTTTAAGCTATATGCGTATATCATGCGTGCGTGCGTATATATTAATCACATATATTGGGAAATTTTATATTTAAAGATATTATCATTCATTATTGGAGAGGTTGTATGCTTTAACTAGGTTGTCCGTCCAATACAACATATCACTGAAGTGATCCACTGAAAACCCCCTGAAAATTTCTGAATTTACTTGGGTATTAAGTAGTCTTTTGCTGTTACTGTTGTCAAGTCATGTATGTAAAACAGATCACATGTATATAAAGCACAAAATCAAAAGCATATTTTGCCAAAGTAATACTTAAAGTATAAAAGATGTATTAGTGTTTTAGTATTTATGTTGCGTAAAGCGTGTCGTAATTATTATATGTAGTGCAGACTGTGATAAAGTTGGGATATTTCATTATCGACAAACACTTGTTTCGTTTCGAGAGTTTTTATTTGACGTACTGTATTTCTCTTTTCGTTATGTATCTCTTTTGTTGTACATGGTATTCCCAATTATGAAATAAATATTTACAAAGATACAACCGATATTTTATTGATTTGACCTAGACAAAGTACCGCGACCCACTCAGTCAAAAGTATCAATATGAAATGATTAGAATGTCAATACATTTATATCGAAAATTTGACCATGAGCACACATGACATGTGTAATTAAGAAAACATACAATGAAGTTTAAGATATATTGTAGGCCTTTATTAAGCTTCTCAAAAACATGAGAACGTTACAATATCACTATACAAACAAATAATTGAAATTCTTTCAACGATGCAAACGCATTATCAAATTATTAATCGATATCGCAGAATTCTAAGCTAAGTAAGGATTGAAGAAAACACGTCCTCAATATCCTGACATTACCAAATTGTCATCTTCTTCACAATCTACTATACAGTATACTAATTTCTTTGTAAACGTCTATATTTATATGAAATTAGGAGGCAGACACGCTTCCGATATTTTTTCTTTCGCAAGGACCAAGTTTGATTTCTAATCAATTTTTCTTATCATTTAGGAACTGCTAGAAACCTTCAAACAAATTACTAAGCGTTCATGTTGTTTTCTTTAGTACGATATCACGAACATATGCATTTGATATTCATTATCAAAATCATACAATAAATTTCTACATAAGCTTGATACATGTATTTGAATAACTATAAACTTGATAAAAAGTTTGATAAACCCGTCCCTTCACTTTTATTAAGGCGCTCATTCTTTTCTTTTTCCAGTAATTTTCCCAACGCAGTCAATTTCTTTTTCTTTGAAACTGATACTGTTGTAGGCGCTTGTTGCTTTGGTAACGAAAGTTTATGAAATGCTTTAGACTGTGGTAGAGATTTCAAAACATGCTGATTGGAGTAGCTATTAGTGGTCGATTGGCCTTGATTTAACTGAGAACTGAAATGAATAAACGAATATTAGCGAAAACCTTGTTTATTGATGTTATGTTGAATAAAACCATAGTCTATTTAAGGCTCATGTTGTTTACAAATCATTTTAATTCTCGTGATTCAAACGGCACTGGAAAATCACTCGGTAACAATTTAAACAAAATGTGTTACAGCATTAATAGTTTCATTTTAGTTGTATCCGATTTTACCTATCTCGATTTCCAACAAAAGCATCTGCACGTGAATTGTTTGTCTGACCAGTTTGGAATTTCTTCTTCTTCTTCAGCTTTTTCTTTTGACTCTTCGTTAAAGGAGTTTCTTTTATATCTTCTGGAAAAACGAACAATTTAGAGCACTTCGTACGTGAGCAATATGAACGCTCATAAGGAAATACATGTAAATACACAACAAGGGTAATGAATCTATCATAAGAACGAGAAAGGCCCTGAGCTTAAAACATAATACATGTGCCGACTTAGCTATAACCATTTTATAAAATAATTAAAGGGCCTATAGGTACATTTTATTGAAAGTTCAAGAATTATAAACTTGTGTCAGTATATGTACAGTGGTTAGTAAAAAACAAAAAGGTCTTATTATCGTTTTGACTTACCCGTTTTGGTAGTGCTGTTAGCTTTAATTCTTTTGCTTGACTGAAACTTGATACTAGTTTTTAAGCAGCAATGACACTTGACTGCCTGTAATATCAAAGACGATAGATATATGTTGAAGTAATGTGTAATGAAATTCATATGTACTTTTGAGAGCATTGTAATTTAAACAAAAGTGCCAGCTTATTATAAATAAAACGAATACCACTCTTGTACCAGCTGAAGCATGCATCTCACGGAGCTGCCTTTGAAGAGAAGTTAGCCTTTTCATGCCCATTTTCTCCGCTTTTCTAAATATTCGCGATAATCTCTTGTTCAGCCTTAATGATCGCAATAACTTGACAGAGGAGTTATCTGGTCGAAATAGATTTCCACAATATCGACATGTATCAGTATTGGCCCTCGAATGAAGGAGACCTGAAAATGAAACAATTCTTAAATACCTTGCATGTACAAGACTTAGTGTTTAGTAATATTTAGTAATGTACAATGAAACAATGCTTTTGTAAAAGACAGTTTGACCCTAACCGAATGTTTCCCCCTGTTCCATTGAATAATCAATACAAGTACGAGGCATGTGTAGCAGAGAAATCTGTACTAGTGAAACTGAGACCAACTGGTGATACCAGTGACATCTGGGAAAGACTAGATGACCACCGGGAAAGACTGGTGACAGCGTGGAAAGACAGCTGACGGCGTGGAAAGACACCAACCGTGGGTACGCTGTGTTGGCAGCTCGGCGTACACCCCCTGTGAAGGGAAACCACAACAAAGCTCAAAACAACGCAAAAGAAAAATACCCCCGAGGCCGCCCGAGAGGGGGGGAGAATGAGAGGCCTAAACGGACGGATACCAGGCGAACTGAAATTACACCCGGACT
>LQRL01103907.1:6516-22620 GCA_001703475.1 Hydroides elegans
TTTTCCAAAATCAACAAGATAAAAAATATCTAAATAACAATAACGATATCAAATGAACATCGTGAAAATTCTGAATCTAATGGTGTAATTTTTAATCACGCGATATAATGATATATATATCAAAATTGGATTTAAACAGGTCGCGATAGTCAAATTTGGAAATTAATCATTTTGTTATATGTAATATGTGTTATATGTAAAAGACAACATAGATATCCCATTATATGTTATAAGTCTATTAGTTAAATAGTTATGTTCACATCAATCTAAAGGTCCTGGATTGGTTTTCGTCGTTATTCCGGAAGCTCTATGTAAACTGCCACTGGCTCCCTTCTGGGCCGTGCTCTTCTTTGTTACCTTGGTTACAGTTGGAATCGATAGTTCGGTTAGTTTGTTTTATTTAGGAAATACGATAAAAAATAGTTATAACTGTTTGTATCCTTTCAAAATGAAAGGGTTCAATCAAGTAATGAATTTTAAGTCTTGTCAGCAAAAGCGATCTTAAATTCATTATTAGTACCAATTTTTATGGAAATATTTAATTGCTACTATTTTACCATCGTATATGAAGTGCATATTGATCGTATTTGAACAAAACAATATCGTAAGCGTTATACAATTATATAAAACCAAAATGTTTCATTTCATATTTCACTTATGTTCGATAGCTACGTTTTTATTTCAGTTTGGGCAAGTAGAAACTGTCGCCAGTGGAATAGAGGATACATTTCCAAAATTACGAAAGTATAAAGTACTATTCACTGCAGGTTTGATTATCTGCATGTTCCTGCTCGGTCTTCCATTTACGACTAGGGTAATAAATGGTTACATTTTCAATTCATATTAAAATGCATTCATAGTCTGGCTTTTGAGTCAGCCCATGCGTCCATGGGAAAAAACGTAACTTGTTTTGAATGACTTCAGCAGATTTTTCTCTGTTTAAGGTAAATAAATACATTTTGGATTTTCCTTTTAACCATTTGCGACTATTTATTCCGATACATATGTTTTCCAGGGTGGTATGTACCTTCTTCAGTTAATCGACTGGTACATTTGCAGCATCGCTCTTTTAGTCATCGGACTCGTACAGTGTATGGCAGTGATATGGATCTATGGTAGGTAGAGAGCATTTGTTTGAATATATTCTTATAAGGTTGTTGATAGGTATATTGCACAAATTCATATTCTACTTGGTTAACTATATTTGTTTTTCAATTCCACGGCTATTTCAAAAGGTCCCTCTGGCGCACATATAGATGTTACACAGGAAGCGATATATAATACTGTATATTCTAAAATATTGAATGCATAATCGTGCATGTGGTCAACATCAATACTAACTCATTATTATTTTAAAGTCATCTTTATCATGCCGACAAAAACTTAATTTTGTCAAACAGGCCATGATAGATTCTACTACGACGTCGAGTGTATGATTGGATTCCAGCCGTCTAGAGTGTGGAAGATTATGTGTGGTGGAGTTACACCTTCAATCATTGTTGTAAGTTTCTAATTTTAGCGTTAAAAATCTATTATAGACTCTATTTAGAAAATCTTTCACATGTATTTTGTTAGTTATCGTTTGAGAAGGTGGTGAGAACAGGGGCACCCCGATTGTGTTTTATACTAGGTTGGACGTTTAATATTCAATGTTTAAAGCTTACCAAAATAGTGAGCTCATTGCGCTTTACAATTGAATACTGATAAAATATTGAATACTGACACTAAGAAAGCTAATAATTATATATTTGTTACTTTGATACTTATTAGGAAAGATTATTAATCGAATAAAAGTATACTTGATTGTGATTTTTATCTAAATTTGTAGTGTTGTCTTACCTACGCTATGATGTCCCTGAAGGAACCATACTATGGTACTTACCATTATCCCAGCTGGGCCATAGCCTTTGGTTGGTTCTGGGCTTTCTTTCCGTTTCTTCCGGTTCCAATCTGCTTTGTGTTGGCGATATCGAAAGAGGAAGGATCATTTATGGAGGTAGAACTTTATATGATTAATCCCTTTTTGAACAAATATAAATCTCTGTTTACTCGGTTGAATGCTTTCTAAAAAAGGCAGATTCATATAAAAGTCGATTTGTTAGTAGCTCTTAAGCCGTCGTTGGCAATGGGCTCGTTTTTCTTAAACCGTCCATTGTGTCTAAAACAAACACGTAGATTAACTTATGAAGCTCACACTTGTATCATGAAATGCATATATGATTTCAAATTGCCATATACATTTTGATGGAAAGTTTGTTTCGACGGAAATTCCTTTTTTTTTACATTGCAGCGCATCCGTAAAGCGTTACGGCCCAATGCCTCTTGGGGACCAGCCCTGTTGGAGGATAGAAGAAAGTACAAATATGCAAAGGAATTCAGTTCTGGTGTTTCCCTACTTGGTTTAAAAGCAGCTAGCATTTAATTGTTGATATGTATGATTAATTTAGTATGTCGTGTTTCCATATATACTGTAACCATAGTCTGAGTGTGTATGTATCATTGTCTAATGTCATTTGAGTCGCTAGTATCTAGTGGCTTTAAAGATTGATTGTGAATATTGAATAAATTTATTGCCAGATTTAACTTATTCTTACACTTTATTACATGGTCAGGGTGCATCGCTTAAAGAAATGATAAGGAAAAGCTATGATGCAATATTTGTGTGTATTGCACCCGGGCTATTTTCCTATTGCACTTCCAAAATAAAATGTTCATAATAAAACAATATAAACATGAATAAGTGTTTAGATAATTGATTTCACATAAATTATGTTCTTATCCTAGATGATTTATAAGAGTTATATTTCAAAATCCAACCTGATTGTCAATATTATTGAACATATTTTATTATCGCCCACTATGACATGGCAAAAAAATGAACTTTTTTGTAACGATTTTCTTTGTTATTTCCATATAATAAAGGGAATACAATACTCAGATTCAATATTGTGAGGTGTTAATTGCACTCAAGGGTCAAATTGGATGCACTCAGCCTTCGGCTTCGACCCCTTCGTGCAATAAACACCTCACAATATTGAACATAAGGTTCAAATGGGAATACCTTCATAAGGTATTCCCATATTCTTGTTTCTGCAAAACTACTTAAGCGAATTATCCCTCTTTTGAATAGCAGTCAAATGATACTCAGATGTTAAGAAATTAATGCTTTCGTTCTCTTTTTTTATTGCATTGAAAAACATATATCATCACTTTTATTAGAAAAATTAGATTCATAATATGTATTTCAAAATTAGAATCAGTATTTTTGTTCCTTATTTATCAAATAAATGAGTGCATCACAAATATTTATTTGTTCCAGTGCAGCAACGAAACATGCAATAAACCAATGCAGTGTAGTAATTGAACAAATTGATTTTATGCGTTTTTTTTTGTAATATTCATATACTATCGTGCTATAATTGTTTAAGTCCCTAGATTTCAAATCTTCACGCAATTATTATATTGCAAGTGAGTTACTCATTCAATCTTTTATATTGAATAACATCAATCACATGATATGTACCTAAACAACCTTAAAATGAAGGGTAAAATGAAAAGAGCTATTACAATCAAAAATGCATTCTTATGCATTATTGTGTGTTTTTTTAAATATAGAATTTAACTGTTTATTACCTTTTTCGCAACATGGCTAACCTTTCCTTCATTTTCAACGAAAAATGACATATTTATATATGCCTTATGTTACTTTTGTATAGTGTTTACTACGAACATAATTAGTGGTTGGACCCGTGATTTATGCATATGATCAAAGTATGAAACATTATAAACATATCTGCTCATGCTCACCAATTCTATTACTTTATTAAAAGGTAAAATATGATGACAAGAAGATGTTATATGTTTTGTTAACATGACTTAGATTAATGCAATGTCCCCTTGTAATATTCAATATGAAAATTAATGATATATCATAAAATATGCGTGCATGATAAAAATAACATTAGACCCGATTACGACATTGTACTTACACAGTAAAAAATCCCCAAGCTTGTCCATATACAAAATAGCAAGCCCTGGAAATCAATAAAATTAAGCCTTTGCTGGATAACATTGCAGCTGTGTATAGGGTCTATTGTTAAGATTATGATAGGCCTTACATATTTCTAGGCATAAAGACGTCTATATAAAAGCTTTGCCTAATACGCCATGCTATATAAGTTAGGTTTATAAACTATGGGATTGTATGTATCGATAAATGCGAATTACTATTGACCAAGCTGATTGAATCATAATAGCCGAATGTTGTTGGATAAGTAGTTTAAATCATCAAGGAAATAACAGTTTACTGTACAAATATATTACAAATACAATTTAGATTTATTTCGGATTGATATGACTTCACTGTCTAACTGAACAAGATCAGTAAGTAGTTTCATAGATTTTGTAGGAGGTTATTCTTGAATTTAACTCCGTTATTATGTTTGTTCAAAAGCTTCATTTCTTGTACAATAGCGCTACAAACCTACATTGCTGTAAGAAAAATTCTGTAATATAGGACACAATATCGTATGTGGTAAATGTATGGTCAGAAATGCTAAGAATAGTAGAAGTCTATACATTTTGCTTATGAAAGAATAATCTGTACTAATTTGGCATACAATGCCATTATTATCATTTATGGCGCTTTTTATAACCAATAACTATATTTACAAGCGTATGTAATGGAAATGTTATAGCAACCTTGGAAACTGAGTTTAAGACATATTCAATTTATAATTTATATCATTATCATTATTTTCCACAGGTAGAAGTCGAATAGGCCCATTGTCACGTGTTGCTCTTTGTCATCACGTGATCAAAACATTACATATCACGTGACACTTAAATCCAATCACGTGACCAGCATTTTATATCAAATATAGTTACCACAAAAATAAAAAAAAACAAATGGCGACCGCGAGCAACTACCACGAAAAGGAGTCCATTTCCTGTCCGCTCTGCTACCAACCCTACGACGACCCGATGCTCCTCACATGCTCCCACATCATCTGCAACACGTGCGTCACACATTTGAAAAAGCGCGGGAAACTGAAATGCCCCGATTGCAAAAGCATCATGGACGTGAGCGATATCAAAGTGGAGCAGACATTGCGGTTGGCGCTGGATACATTGGAAACGGTACAAGAGGAAGCGAGTGGGGTGCTCGGAGGTGGAGCGAAAGGATTCTTTTGTTCCGAATGCGGGGAGGATATTCATAGCTGGTATTGCAAGGAATGTGATGTGAGTTTGTGTGAAGAGTGCTGTGGGAAGCATGAGAAGAAAGAGGGGGATGAGGATAGGACGCATACGCTGCAATCAACCAAGGTATTTGCTTATGTTTTGCATTTTTAAACATACATGTAGCTTAAAGACATGCGTGTATCTATACATCAGGGCGTTCGAAGCAGACCTCCAGTTTGTTTTTATATAGTATATAAGATATACATAGAATTCCAGGCTCAGGCCACATTATTTTTTATTGGCGCTCCCCTATGCAAGATATGCTGTTTCTATGACTTGATAAGGGAGTGATTTTGCAATATGCACAATAGGTTTGCACACATGCAATAAATTATTTGTGTAATTCGCCATATGTTTTTCAAATAATGTATAGTTATGGTAATTTCTAAAATAGTTATTTTCGTAAAGTATATCAACATGCCAACATGAATAATGTTAAAACTCCGCATTGGTGTTTTATCACTTTCTCATCTTTTTTTTTTTTGCCTAAAACCAGGAAGATTCCATGACCGATCTCGAACGCCTCCTGAAAAAGGCCAGCGAATGCCAAAGCATGTTGGAAGAAGCGCGACGTCAAAAAGAAGAACTCACAACAAACGCGCTCGACATCGAACGTGAACGTACTGCGACGTTGGAATTCCTGCGTAAAACCCAACAGCAAATGGTTGATATGATCAATGGATATTTTACGTCAATTGATGAAGCGTACGCGGATGCCACGCCTGAAGAAATGGATTTGATTAATGATCGACTGAATCAGATTCGGAATGACCCGCAGGATCCAATGTTCGATTTAAAGGTAAGTTTATGTTCAACTTTGTCGGAATTTTGTAAAATTCAATTAATTATATTTATATAAGGTAAGTGTTTTTGCTTTATATTGATAAGGGTGTCATGGTTGATAGAAATGTTGAGATATTAAAAAGATTATACAGTAAGATCTAAAAGTAAATGTTTGGTGACTTGATTAAAAAAACAATTAAAAATCAATTAAAAACCAATTAATGAAGAGTCGTACGCGGACGCAACGCCGGAAGAAATGGATTTGATTAATGATCGGCTGAATCAGATTAGGAATGACCCTGAAGATCCCATGTTCGATTTGAAGGTAAGTTTGTGGTCAACTTTGTCGGACTTTTAAAACAAATCAATTCATATAAGGTAAGTGTTTTTGCTTTATATTGGTAAGGGGACATCGTGTATATGACTTACTGTATAAGATATTTAAGGAAAATATCATAAGATATAAAAGTAAATGCACATGTATGTCGACTTGATTTTAAAGCAATTAAAAATCAATTAAAAACTAATCAATGACGAAGCTTATGCGGATGCCACGCCGGAAGAAATGGATTTGATTAACGATCGACTGAATCTGATTCGGAATGACCCAGCGGATCCAATGTTCGATGTGAAGGTAAGTTTGTTTTCAATTTTGTCAGATTAAAAAAAAAAAACAATTCAATATAAGGTAAGTAATTTTGCTTTATATTGGTAAAGGGGATCGTGTATATGACTTATAAGATATTTAAGGAAAATATCATAAGATATGAAATTAAATGTACATGTATGGCGACTTGATTTAAAAACAATTAAAACTCAATTAAAAATCAATTAATGAAGAGTCGTACGCGGATGCCACGCCGGAAGAAATGGATTTGATTAATGATCGACTGAATCAGATCCGGAATGACCCGGAGGATCCAATGTTCGATTTGAAGGTAAGGTTTTGTTCAGCTTTGTTGGACTTTTGTAAAAAAAAAATGTATTTATATAAGGTAAGTCTTTTTGCTTTATATTGGTCAAGGGGATCGTGTATATGACTTTTAAGATATTTAAGGAAAATATCATAAGATATAAAAGTAAATGTACATGTATGGTGACTTGATTTTAAAACAATTAAGATCATTTTAAAATCAATTAAAAACCAATTAATAAAGAAGCTTATGCGGATGCCACGCCCGAAGAAATGGATTTGATTAACGATCGACTGAATCAGATTCTTAAAAAAAAAAACAATTTTATTTAAGGTTTTCACTTTTCTATTGGTACGAAGCATAGTTTATGGATAAGGAGCATAGTTTATGATAATATAATTAGGAATGACTCGGAGGATCCCATAATCGATCAAGGTTGGTTGAGTGTTAATTGTTTATTGTCTTTCCACATTTCGAATGAGCTACAATGTACTTTGAACGCTTATAGAAATATGAAAATATGTTTCTTTAAATGCAGCTATTTGTCAATAAGATCAAAATGAATATTATGTTTTAGGCTTTACAGTGTGTTGACATGTTCTTTTTCAGTTTATCGAAATCTAAAGCAAATTGCAAGTAAAAGTTATTGTTTATATTGTTCAAAATTGATTATATAGAACAAGACTAAAAATATAGAGTATATATAGAGGCCTGATTTGAGTAACTTATGCCTTAGTGCGCGTAATTGTGCAGACACGTAATTGCAATTATACATGGCAAATACGCGAATGTGTGATAAACATTAACAGTTTGAAGTGATATGATTATCTAATATTCATGCAATAAACTAGCTTTATACATAATTATTTAGAAATTAATTATTAAGCTTTTCAAGAAGCTTGGTTTTATTTGCTCGAATCCTGATGCGTTCGCTAAAAAAAGACAGAGTTCATGCGTAGACACATTTGAGTCGGGATGCATAGAATCTAGTCCTTGTACTCTATAGCAGGTGTTAAATAACCACCTCCGATACATGTATTTGTTTAAGTTTGAAAACACTTAGATATCGTTTCGTCTTGTTGTTTTTTTTTCAGGAGATGCGCATGGTAACGGATGAAATGTTTAGTCGTCCGGAGGGACTCACCGTCGAAGCATTTCAAAAAATCAAACAGGTAGGTATTTTTTTAATCGTATCTTATGTGACGAGGGAGAAGTTCTTTAGTAGTGTCCATGCGAAAATAAAAATATTATAATTCTAGTAACAATGATAACTGGATCATAATTGGTAAAAACATTTTATTTTTAAACCAAAATCCTGATAGAAACTTTTTGTAACCGTTTTGCACTTACATGTATGTTAATGGAAACACATTTTTCCGTTATTTGAAATTTTATTATTATTTATAATGAAAATTGAATATGAATGCCCTGCATTAAGAAATAATAAATATTAAACATGTATGTGTGACTTAAATATCATAATTGGATGGAGTTTAAATAACACATGTACATTGATCGAGAGAGTGGATATATCCCCGCCAATTGTGTTAAGTAAAAAAATAGCTTTTCATTGCTAATCTCTGTGTTTTTGTATGCTCTCAGTTGCATGTTGAGGAACTTGAGAAATTCCGCGCCTTCTACGGCACACCTTTCAAGCTCCCTGAACGCGTCGGCGACGCGACCCGACGCTTTTCGAATCTGCATAGATCACGTGTTGTACTTGAAGCGATCACACAGTATGATCCCGACGGGTCGAAGGCACGCGAGCAAGGGGTTACGGATGCGCTACCGACGTTTGATGAAGTAGTACAGATCACAGGTAGGTATTGTTTAGACGTTTACCTAAATACATCAAAATTACGGTTGTTGGTTGATCGTGCATGACGATCATATATAATTTTTTTCTTTGACGATAGGCCTACTACATGAGATTCATCTTACGTAACCAATGCTTGAGGATGGCCTCCAAGTTACAGGTTAATGGTTAGTGGTCGAAAAATAACATCTTTTCACAAATAAATTTAAAAGTTTCCTCAAAAATGTTTGATCTGTATTGGAGATGTACTGAGAAAATATATGAGTTACAGTGTGTCATTTGTATTAGCTTTAACATTATTAACAAACGATAAAACCCAAGGTTTAAAATGCAACATTTAAGTCTCTAGTCTTGTCTTATTTCTTCTGCAGGAGTTTCAGGACAGGACGTCCAAACGGTTTTGGATTTATACAACGTGCGTTTGATTGGCTCAGCGCCTCGTCCACCATCGCCTGATGTTGAGGAAACTTGTGCGACATCTGAGACAGGAAATCAAGATGAACTAGAAGAAGAGGGTGCAACCGCACTTAAAGGTGCAACTGCACTTGAAAGTACATCTGAACTGGAAAGTGCATCTGCACTGGAGGGTGCAAATGCACTTGGAAGTACATCTGAACTGGAGATAACATCTAAACTAGAGAGTACATTTGTACATGAAAGTGAATTTGTGCGACAACGCACATCACAGCATGATTTTGAGCCAAATGCTGATTCATGTTGTGAAACCGTGAACCCAAAAGACGTGTCAACCGAATCAAGCTATCCAAATGAGTCAAACTCGAGCAGTTTGTTTAGCGATACTGATGATGCAAGTAGTTCAGGGGACAGAAACAAGAGGCTAGTCACAGGTGTGGAAGACCTCAATCTAGGTGAAATCCCGGACTAAATAATTGGCAAAGTGTGTTTGTCCATAAGATCTCAACAAGTGCCTTTGATATTATCAAACAGTTTTTTTTTTTGCAAATACCTTTCATCATCGACCTTTGGGGATTTTATTTGATTATTATTTTTTTAAAATTTCATTTGGATTATATAATAAGGAATGATATAAAACATAGAATGATGCATAAAACACAGTTTTTGGTAAAACTATCTTCAGTCAGTTAAAAATTGGGTTTATGTTTGTAGTATCTAATTTATGAAAAATCTCTTTTTCGTGAAAATATATGTAATAGATAATTATAATTGTCTTGTTATATATTATATTGATAATTATATGAAATTATTTATATAAAATAATCAAATCAATGTTTCATAAAGCAGCAAAAAATAAAGCAAATGATTTAAAAATTACATCACAGTTTATTTCGTTCGTTTCTTTATGAATATTTTATATAAAACTTGAATACAACATGACTCAACATATATGACGATCGTATATACATATAGCAAATATGATATAACATTTGCATTCAGCAAATCAAATGCGATATAGCTAGGATATTACCAAATCCCGATGGGTATCAGGACAACTCACCCAAAAACCAACTCACCCAAATAAAAATTGGTCAACTCACCCAAATTCTTGGATAACTCACCCAAGTTTTTAGTCAACTCACCCAACTTTTTTGGACGACTCACCCAAATTTTTGGACAACTCACTCAAATATTTTTTCACATTAAAAATCAAAATATCACGTTTTTTCTCATTTATTTGGCACTGATATCCATAAATTTACGAATAGTAATATATATATATTTTTCAACATTCGAGATTAAAGCGATATTATATTGCCTAAAATAAGAGAAACGTATGTGCACCTGCACGGGGAGCGCAAAACGAGAAATACGTTTCCGAGGTATTCACTTAATTATTAAAACTTGGGTGAGTTGGTCACAACTTGGGTGAGTTGGATTTTGGGTGAGTTGGTTTTTGGGTGAGTTGGTTTTAGGGTGAGTTGTCCGACACCCATCCCGATGAGGATATATTCACGGAAATTTACCCATAATATTATTGTATTGGCACACAAAGCTTGTTTTATAAAACTATACACAATAAAATGTTATAAATACACGTATATGATTTTAGGATATGGCTAGAATCTACATGAAATTGTGATTTGCAAAGGAAATGGTAAAAATAAGTTCTTCCGTAAGAAATCGAATTTTAGCTCGATACTTGCAACCACGCCCCTGTAGATAAACAGATGTCCAGTGATGCATCTATTATAAATAGTATATCTATGATATATCCATATTTCTGACACATTCTTTCCTTAAAAATATATCCTTAATATACATGTATGTTAAATATTGTATAATTGTAATATACACTAAATACTAAATAGCCATATCATCTTAACCAGTTCGATGTGCTATGCTTACTGATCCATGGAATATGTTTCGATCCTCTCTAAATTGCTAAAACAGAACATAATGCAATATGTGATGGAAGGATTAAGAAATTCACTTATACATAGTTTGAATATACGCATAACTAAGACCTCGAATATAACCTAAATCAGTTTACCCGATAGACCCTTTCTAATGTGACACCTATGAGTTTTTGGGTGATATCTTATATCCCGGCGTAGGATGATCATCTTATTTACATCTGACTTAATTCGTCGCAACGTAATATTTTTCTCATGAACAGGGCCTTTCGTTCATGTTTCAGTTGTAAACAGCTACGCATTTGGAGCATCTATTTTTAATTTGTCCAACACACTAAAATCTAGATATCACATTATTTTGCATCATCTATGTACCATCCTATGCAACAACAAAGTCCTCGAAGTAATACTTGATATACAACATAATGCAAAAGTCACTGTTATAATGCACACATATAGGGTTGGACTTGTGTGCGACGTAGAAGAGCTCGGTGTGTATATTTCCTCCATTGGCGCAGCTTGGTTAGGTTGTTGCTGGAAATATGGTGGATCGGTAATTTCGTTGTAAATGTTATAACTATTGTCTCTTTCGTGTTCGTGGTTGTGTGCTTGGTTATATGGAGGACCTGCAAACAAAATATCATAATTATAAATCATGTTCAGTTGTGTTATTTGAAATTTGACATATTTTTGGGTTGGGAGGGTAAGTTAATTTTAAAAAGTATTAATTTTTGTCCCTAAATTTGATTACCAATTGTCCAATTTCGAAATTACGACAATTTAAAGTCTCATGCATTTTGAGGTCAATGGTATTCGTGTTTGTAAAAATCAAAATAATCGCCGAGCGTAATTCAATGTTTCAGAGAGTAGCCCAATTAAAATTAAGGAAGGTTTTTCCAAAGGACTTTTTACAATAAATTATTTATAGGATCAAAATAAAACACGCCTAGCTTTAAAAGTTGCAACTAACGATTAACCCAGTAAACAGGAAACGTATTTTCACGTTTTAAACACGTGAAAAACACGTAATTTGGTGAAAAACACGTTTTTAAAACGTGAAAAATACGTTTACTTGGAAGTTGTTTTTTTTTAAAGGTATGGACACATACAGTCGCGCGCATTTCTAACCCGACAACTCAAACGCTAAACGTTAACTGCATAAACGGTAAACGATAAACGATAAACACGTAATTTGGTGAAAAACACGTTTTTAAAACGTGAAAAATACGTTTACTTGGAAGTTGTTTTTTTTTTAAAGGTATGGACACATACAGTCGCGCGCATTTCTAACCCGACAACTCAAACGCTAAACGTTAACTGCATAAACGGTAAACGATAAACGATAAACGTTAACCGCAAAAACGATAACCAATGTGTCTACACTAACCGACTTTTTAATATACATTAACGAAACAGCGTTAGTCCGCTACATATTGCAAGGAGTCATTTAAAATTTACATGTAGTTATTCACATGTATTTTGAGGCGGTGTATGTGTATAGGACTTAACTAGTATTGGTGGTTATTTTTATACACCATTATATTGCATTATTGATAACATATCGCATATATTCGACTAGTTCCATCTTTGTCATATCGTAGAGGTCCGACTCTATCCAAAATGGGCCCGCATTTGCAATGCACCCTGCCCACGGATTGCAGCCAATAGGCCTTCGCGTGGGAGGGTTTCTTACCACGGTAGCTGGTAGTAGCCAATAGCGGTTAGTTCGCCATCTGATCAGTGGGAACGTCGGATAGGAACCCTTGACCTCTGCTTTTACTGATAACTGTATCTTTGGAAAGTTGAAGAATCCTTACATTTTAACGACGGCAGAACATAAAATGTTTGCAGTGGTCCAAATGAAGACGTACCTTAGATGTCGTGTCCACAAGCGACATTTTGTAGTTCACCCTTGCTGAGTCGGTGAAATCAAGGGATATACACAAATAAATATGTCCTTACAAATTTATGTTTCATGTGGCGTACGAAATATTACGTTTATTCTGTTATTTTACACACCATTATATTGTTTTTATGTTATGTCTCGTATGTTTAGAGACAGTCTGATGCCTGCAGGTTTGAGGTCCGGCTATATGCATGTAAGAAACCGCACATCATGTGCAACGATTCGTGTTGCTACCGTTTAGCAGCACCAGTAGGCTAGCTTCCGCTTGACCAATTGGTAGCGACGGATATGCATACTTGACCTCTGATTTTATTGATTAAACAAATATCTTTGGAAAGTTGAAGACGTCGGGATGTAAGATGTGGCATGGATTTTTTTTTGGTTAGGTTGGAATGAAGACGTCCTTGCCATGAACCCTTAAATTGTGTGATTATATTGATATTCCACGTAATGACAAACTGGCGGACATGATAGTTAATCCTTAAACAATTGGACGCATTCTTAACGAGTATACGGTTCACAGTTCACAAGATTTATGCGATAATGGAAGGACCAAACATGCCTGGCGCAAATTCAGAAGAAAAACGGGGTAGGCTACGTAAAATGTTTTCAAAAAGCAAACAGGGGCAACGAACGTATAAGTTTATATCAAAGATAAATTAGCACCCAGCGCGATTGCTATTATATCAATCGACGCACTTGTGTTTGACTTATAAATGCATTCATTGTATTGTAAACAAATAGGTTTTTTTTTAAAACTACGTGACGTATTGACTTACGCATGCGTGACGGAAGGAGAGGCGTTTCGAACTCAATATGAGCCATGCGACCTTCGCCTCCTTTCGATATGGCCTGCACCTTGGCCATGTATTTGGTCGCTTCTTTCAACTCGCTAATACTGTAGGATGTCTCATGCTGGAAAATATAAGAATGTCATTTTATATTTATATAGACTTGAAGTATGTATAAAAAAAACATGCAATTAAAATGGTTTACTTTTTTATACAATGCAATCACATGTAATGTACACGTTAAATCACGTCATAGCATACTTGTTGAATTGTTATTTTGTGAAGTATGTTTATATTTCGCTTACAACTAACATACTATATTATGATTGCATGCTCTTGTTCAACTTTTATTTAACAATGCTTTATACATATCTGAAGAAATAATTACAATGCGAAACATTTTTTGACAAAACATCTTAAATATTCAAAACATTCTGAAATATGGAAATATCTGAGATTCTGCAGTCTAGAAAAAAAGATGAAAAATAATCCCAAGAAACTGCATTCTCACCTGTGACAAGACTTTATAATAAATAGTATCTTTATCCATAATGGGATTCGTATTATACGGATCCCCATCGAATTCGTCCCCATCTGCCCCATCGCCATCACTGGTGGGCCCGTATTCCAATAACAGTTCGCCCCACTGCACGCGATAGTTTGTGATTTGACTGTCGCTAGGGGGAGGTAACCATGACAACTGAGCGGTGATGTTGGTACGGCGACTGATGATGATTTGTTGTTCGAGACGGACAGGGGGTTCTGGAACCCGCGGGGCTGAAAAAAAAGGATGAAAATAGAGAAACTAATGAGGTTTAACTTGCTCAAATGCCTCTATTCCATTCAGAAATTCAGCTTTATGAACATGAAAGTAGGGTTGGTTATGCTTTTAAACTAGTTTGCGCGTCGAAGCTGAGCACAGATATTAATTTCAATGAAACCCGACCTCAAGTATGTTAAGCTTGGTTCGAAGGTAAGTTAAGTAAATTAAATCACGGCCTGGATTTGAGCTCGCGCATATCCATATATTAGATTCTGGTTTGAATCATATTTTCTCAAAGCAAAAAACAACACTTGCGCAATTTTATATATGAACACCGTGAAATGTGTAAACACTTACTGTTATTAGGACAATCCGGTTGCATCGGCCCTTTGACCATGACATTGTGACAACTGGGCGTGGGAAAGGACAAGGACACATCGGGTCCGGTGACCCCGTTCTGGGACAACGTTTTGACCGTGACCTCGTAGTGGCAGTCGAAGCGAAGGTCAAAGATCATGAAGGACGTTTCCTGGAATATAAGACATACATTTAAAAAAAAAAAGTATGAACTATGTGTAAAAAGGATGGACACCTCTGTGCATATCAGCAATAATTGAATACTTACAAATTCAAAAAGTTGATAGTTTCACAAATATCAGAGAAATACTAGTTTTGAAAGCAAAATATGAAAATGTTTCATGTATAAATAGAAGTTAAGACGATTTTAAGCGTGAAGTATGTTAAGTATCCATTTGAAAGAATTCACATTTATGTGTTTGTTCTATCTTGCAAATAAGAATGTTTATCAATACAGCAAATTAAAAATGCAAGTTGTTTTCTGACGGATATATCGTGTGACCTCCTTAAATCAAATTTGAATCTTATAATTGCTAAATAAATTCTTATGAAATAAGTACCTCTGTGGTTGCTGTAAGTGTCTGACTCATTCCTTCCTCGATGACGTCAGTGACGCACGCTTCCGGTTTCCACGTGATCATTGCGCGGGTCACGTGGGGAGGGGGCGGGGCGAAATCCTCGCCGGGGATTGGTTCGGGGATCATTTCGATTACTTCATCTGATAAAGGAGATATTAATTTTATTTTTATTATACTTCATATATGGAATACCATTTGTTGAAAAGGAATTTGGGATGTTATCATTTATGTGTGGGGAATGAGGCGCGTAATCCTCGCCGGGGATTATCTTAGGGATCATGTCGATTTCTTCTCCTAATCGGCCCGGGGCCGCAGGCCCCGTGCCTTTATACAACTCACATGCCCAATCCTATTACTGCTAAAATTTACTTCCGGTTGAGCGTGGGTAATTACCACGTGGTGATTATGTAGTTTTTCGCAATTAATTTCACGCATATGTTTTTATCAAATATATGCAAGATGTGAAGATATTTAAAGCATCATTTTATATTTTTTATCATAATGCGTTGTGTTATCCAATTCCTTAAGCCATACAGAAATCATTAAATAGTATGCGTACATATAATTTTGATACAATTTTTAATCATTTGAAATGGGCGATAAAAGATAAGCTCCACTTCGA
>LQRL01103907.1:22630-34755 GCA_001703475.1 Hydroides elegans
TCGTCATGTGGGTATCTAAACTATTTCAAAACATTAGTTATAGTAATCAAACTACCAACAACGAAACAAAAGCGGAGAAAAATACATAGCAAGTGATAAAATCGTATTTTAAAGAAATCGAATGGAATTTGCTTGGTAACAACAATCGACGTTATTTTACATTGCCCAAAATAATTGTTACGTCATACACGAAGCAAGCGGCAATTAACGTCTTAAATAGCAGGTGGAAACCAAAGTGCTTAGGCAATGCAGTTAACTCAAAGATACAAAAGAAAAACGGTGATTTAAATGTTAGAATAAACAATATGTAATATCTTTAACCGAATTAGTAAAATTACACATACGTATACGAAAATATTTCTTTGACAGTATCTTGCATCACCTTTAGATTTTCATTAAATTTATTTGAGTCGTTAAGCAGCAAATCACAAAATTATTACTCATTATCTTTTGGTTGCAAATGCTGAATAAGATATCAACCATGTACATTTGTTCTATGTTTCATCATAAAGGTGTTTCTAAAGATAAATCTTATGAATAATAGATGAGAAAAAAAAAAGTATGAAATAGGAAATACCATTTTTGGTGGAATATAATCTTTTGCAACCTTTAAAAATGGTGATATTATTAAATAAACTAATCTAAAATAGTTTATATAAATTCCGGGCCACATTGCGGTAGTACATTTCTAGTGAATATGATACTTGTATAAATATTCTTGGATTTCATTTGATGTGGCACGGTGGCACATTTACAATGTCCCACTGAATGTGATAGTATTATGGTAAGATATTTTATAAAATATACGTCATCATTTGACCGAATAGCGTTCTACGCCAGAACTGAGAAAGCTGTTCGATTAAGCCGCTATCAGTTTATATATTTTATATTTTAACTTCTAACTATGTTCGGTTCAAGTAATAATTCTGTTTATCCCTGTTTGATTTATAGAGGGTATGGGATATGAATATATGAGAGGATTTCTTGTTTATATACATACGCGGTGGGAAATTCCATGATACGTTGACTCGAATGAGGCCGTTCTGATAAAATGGCGGATGAACCACAAGGCCGTCGATGGGTTTAGGCGTTGCTAAGGTTTGAATATCGAGCTCGTCATCTGAAAAGTAAATTTTCCATATTTAGGTGTAATAATTTAAGCTATTAGAATGAAATCTATGCATCTTTTCATTTCCAACATTTACGTAAACATTAAATTCAGTTTTGGTAAAAAATGAAGAATGTTAAAACTCGTAAAATGATGCGAAACGGGATGAAACATGAAATATACATCTACGTCAATGGTACTTGCGCGTATTTGGCCTTTTATCATATAGGTAACTCAAAACTAGAAATATAAAGTACTCATAGAGCACAAAAATCTGCGATCATTTCCTTCCAAGTTACATTATACAGGAGTACCCAACGACGGATTTTAAAGGAATGTCTAGTATCACTTATTTTGTCGTAAAACGAATTCATTTGAAGCTTAAAGTGACGAAATATTATTCCATTGAGTAACACATTTATTCTTTGTTTGCCAGCCAGAAAAGACCGAAAATCGTTGCCAACAACGTTGCAAATTAGAAAAATTATTCTTCAATGATTCATGCTTCTCTGAGGGTCCATCAACATTAGTAAATACCGATGTTGAGCCCTGATTTGTTGAAAACGGGATGTATTTCGTGTAATGATTCCACACTTTGGACCCTATTTCTTGAAATATAACAAAAAGCAAATTTCCATATTAGTTCTATTCTGTGAAAATTCCAGCAAGGAATATGTCCGGGCAGAATAGATATTTCACCGAAAAATCACTGGCTTCTCCTGATAATAAAAGGGTTTCCAAACTATGCAAACATCACTTTATTATGTATGGATAATTTTGACAGCAATTTGCAAATATTAATATGTTAATGAGATTTATTTTCTTTAAAAAGAGTATTATTAAAAAGTAAAACATTTCTCATGTTTTAACGAGTGATTTTTTTTAATAAAGATGCATTATCATTCATAGATATGGGCTTTTATTCGAAAGCATATTAGGGTAGAATTTTACTCAGTGAAACGCCAGTATTGATTTTATATCACAGGCCCTTTTATAGAGAGCTCTGCTGCTCCAGAGAGCTGTATTTAAGCTCTCTGGCTGCTCACACACACAATGACTCTCTTTTTATATGCCTCTCCTCATATTGAGCGATGACGTCAATGACGTCAGGCTTTACAGTGGGTGACAGCTAGGCGATTAAAATGGTGATAAATATCGGGCTATGGTCGTGTTTAAATCTTGATATCTTCTAATTTAATGAACGGATCGACTTCAAAACTATCCTTGCTCCATGCTCAGTATCTCGTCGACAATTCAATACACATTTTACAGTGTGATTCGGTGTGTATTTGTAGAAAAGTGTCGGACACGGACCCGGGTATTTATTTGAAAAAAAAGTCGACTGATTTTAATACCTGCGAAATTTTCGTAAACGAAAAGATCGCAGATAATTAAGATATTGCAAAGACAGTAATTTATATAAACTATAATGCTGGTTATATGATTTAAAAAATAGGTTTTATTCAACTTACGGATGCCTGTGAGTGATTGTGGCAATGGATATGTGGTGATGAATAAACTGATTTTCTCGCTTTTCAACTTCGCGTCACCGTATTGAGATATGGCTTGGACCTGTGAAACGTAAAAAAGACAGTTGTGATTTGTTGTCTGCTATACCATCATTCTTATTAATGACAGTTATACTATTTCGATTCTAAAGCCAACTTAGATTTATATAAGTAAGTAAAGAGCAGTAAGGAAAGAGCAGTTATGTCTAATCTTGCATGATAGATGAAAAATAATAATGGGTTTGTTTTAGACCGGTGCAATTCTATATCATATAAAACAACTAAAACGATTTCCTTCTGTCGTCTGAAGGTTGAAGTATATAAAACCATGATATAAAAAAGAAGAGCACTCGGATAATTAATAATTAAACGAATCATTAGAAAAGACATATTCTTAGCCGCGAACACTTGTCCCTTACCTGTACAAAATATGTTGTATCCGGTTCGAGGTCAGGAATCTCAAACTGCAGTCTACTTCCGTCCACATTTTCTCGCTGTTCGCCTTCGGCTAAAATCTGCGGGTCTACCGCGTTGGCCTTTCGGCTCCACAGCACCTAAGGAGAAAAAATAGTCATTGAAATGAAAATGAAATATATTTAGTGATATATCCCAAATGTTGCTCATTTTTGCTCACATACATGAAAATATGTAGTCCTGATCGACATATTGATATGTTTCGCGAATGCATTATTAGAGTTCGATTCAAGGACATTGATATCAAACTGCAATCGGCTCCCGTCGACATTTTCTCGTTGTTCGCCTTCGGCTAAAATCTGCGGGTCGACCGCATTGGCCTTTCGGCTCCATAATACCTAAGGGACAGAATGAAGACAGTGACTTTTATATCCTAAATATTTAGATAAGAAGTCTAACAACTCATAATAAAGTTGAAAATAGGAAGACGCCGTTTATGTGCCGACCGCCCAATCGGCCCTTTCAGCGGAGATTCCATTGATAATAATGCCAACAATGTACTTTAAGTATACATTTAAAATTTTTCTGATATTTTAAATATTCTATAATGATTGTTTTATACCTTATATCTGGCGACAGGTAAATCGGATTTCTTGGGTGGCAGCCATTTTACAATGACCCCGATTCGACCATCTTTAATAATGGTGTCTCCCTCTGTCAAGTTGCGCGGTGCATCAGGTACGTTTGGCTCTGAAATTTAAAAGAAAATAGTTCATAAAATAAAAATTCAAAACGGAATGGGTAGGGCAGGCACTTGCAGGATTTGAACAGGTGAATTATTAACTTAGTGATGTTGGATTGACTATATTTTCTTTGAAATTTGCAGCGATCGCAGCAATATCCGCAGTGTCTGTTCGAAACACTATACTGACTACTATTGGTGATGAAGGATGAATTCTAGTCATCCTTGATAAAGCAAGGTATATGTGATATATACATGTAGAGTCTATATCAAATTTATTAAAATAACTTGTCATAGCATTTTTTGTCCGTAATTGTTTGAAATTCATTGTTTCTAAGTTTAATACAGTAAAATGAGTAAGAAATACGGCATTTAAATATATTTATATCATATCTATCACAATAGGCTTAAAACCCAAATATACCTTAACACATTAATTGAACTTGAATGTATTAGACTTATTTTTTAGACGTCTCCTAAATAATCGAGACGAAAATAGAAGAATAATATAGACTTACCCCTAGATAACCGGTATGGCTCCGTTGGATCCGATACCCCTCTACACCCATGTTCGTTGACCGCAGAGACGCGAAACTGGTACGAGTGGCCCGGTTTAATTTCGCGCAGAGAACGCGATTTCGTTGTTGTCTGAAACAATATATATATTTTTTCTTAATAGATAAATGTTGAGATACCATACAACAAAACTTAAAAGAATTCGAAAGGAGCAATAAATTATGAATTGACCCGTTTTTTTATTCGCGCAACGAACGAGATGAGTTGTCGTCTTAAAAGTTAAAAAATATATAACCATGTCGCATTTGAGTTTAGACATACATATACAAATATCTGTATTAACTTACTCCTTACGTAATATATCCATCAACCTGCTAGATCAATTTAACATGGTTAGGGTATTTATTCATTGAACCAATGAATACCGATTTTTTTTCACGAATGTCGCGGTGATATTATAACGCTAGCGCATATGACTGATTTTGAGCTCAATATTTTTATCTGTGGAGTTTTTTTTTGGATTTGTTGAACAACAACCAGCTGAAAACCAACCAAAACTAAAAACAACCCAAAGATCTTTTTGATGACGAACAGATTTTGGCGGTATTTGAGTTCCTTTACATGAGCGATAATACATTTGATTGATGAACCGCTTAATAGAGTGCGGCCACACGCTAAATAACATCTAATCGGCCGCGTTGTCAAATCAAAGTCTAACTGGTGACCCAACTATGAATCCTTCGGTTGGTGCCCTTGTTGTACTCAATGAATGTGCTTTTAGAGAATGACCATTTTCATAGATTAAGAAAAATAATTCACTGAGATATCGTTGGTCCTCTTGCATATGGTGCAAGGTACCCAGTCGTCCCCCAAAGTCAACCCTTGTCGTGTGGGTTGATTAATGGCGTGGAAAGATCAAGAGCCGTCTTGAAGATTTGGTAAATTTTACATATTTGTTATCGCCATTATCTGTAACTAATCGTCGAAGAAAAATATAATTTCAGTGGCATATAAACGTTGTCGTGGCGATGATTTTGCGTCACCACAGAAATTAAGTTTCGTCGAGTTCGGGGGTTCAATACAAATGTACATTAACATTTCAAAAAGAACCCCATACCAAAGACCTCCTTTTATCAAGTTCCCCATTCATCATTCCGGCTCCGTACCTTGTTATTGTGTCAAAAAGATCTAAATATATCCACTCACTAATCTCGACTATTCATTGGCGATCACGATTCAATTCCATTCACACGACGATACACGGATTGAGGAGACTGATGGATAAATATGCGGCCTGGTGACACCAAGGTACTTCATCGCGAAACGAGAAATCAAAATGGACTTTTACAACAAACCACGAGTGGTTCAAAGCAGAGACTTTAGCAATCCATCTTTCTTTTCTGGCTTCGGCGACATGAATCCGTTCATAATACCCTTTTGGGTGGAATGGATGGGGGGAGGGGTGTGTGTTAATAGAATGGGAGCAGAGAATGCCAAAAAGTTTTTTTTTTATGAACGAATAGGGGTGATTTGTGCACTCCATATTTGAGCGGAATAAAACATAATTTCATTGCAATATGGCTTACATTAATTGCTATATCTGCGAGATCAGGTGATTTGTACAAACCCTATTTGAGCCGAATAAAACTAAATCAGGATAATAAGTTTTTAACATTTATTGCTATAATAAGCTTGCTTCCAATTATCGATTATTGATCTTACTATAGATAAGATATAATAATGCAGAAACAAAATATCAATCAACTCAACTAAATAAGTCCGAGTTTTATTAAATTGCTTAAATTTTATATATTTATTTTATCCTTATTTTATCTATTGTTGAACTGATCATACCATTTCCCTATAATCATTTAGGAAACCCCTTTTTCTACCCCGTTCCCTTTAAATCCAACCCCATCTCGCATACCGAATAGATTTTGCGGGAAGTAATCCAGACATATCACCCCCATCTCGAGTGGCTCAAGTTGTAATTCACTGCCTCCGTTGATCACATGATCAACACTTCAACACGTGACACGTGATTTGGCCGCGATTATGACGGATCAGGGGTTCGGAGCGACCTTATTTAAGGTTTTCCTATTTTTACATTATAAAAAGGGGAGGAAGCAATCAGGAGTGTAGAAGAGGGAAGTATTATATTGTATATGGCTTGATACTCAATACCTTCAACTTTGTGTTTTCATGCATCTCAATATAAAAAAAAATGCTATATGATAGAATACCCGTAATGTATTTAATATTATATTCTAAGATTCAATATATGTGACATAGCGATTATGACGGATTAGGTCTGTGGCGACCGAAAGATTCTAGTCGTTACGTTAAAGGGGTTATGCAAAAATGATGGTTGGGGGAGAGGGTCTGAAATGAGTTAGATATATTAATAATTAGTTCTTTCCAAGACAAAATAAACGGATGTTCCAGTTGAAAGCTATGTAGTTGTCTATATACATCTATTGTCAGTTAGAGTGTACATATTATATATACATGTTTCATAATCTGTATTATAGTTTTTTTCGTTTTTAAATAATGTTATATGCAAACTCTTGTCACGGAGATACTTTCATTCATTTAGTTTTTTTCCAAACGTCCTTCAAACTAGTTTCAACAAGCGATAACATTCCTAGCGTCACCAGAAACCTTACCCGAACCTTCTCACCAGGTCTCTCAACCTTATCCAAAATCCGACATATCCAAAAGAGTAATACACTCGGGTCTCCCAACAATCAGCAGCCTTAAAAGAGGGGCTTTACACAACGACGATCCCGGAGGGAAATTGTGACACTTGTAAGAAGTCTCTCAACCAGAAACATACCGATTTAGAAAAGTCATGTTTGGACGTCGCAAAAACGTCGTCATTTTGGTAAAATATAAATAAAAAAATATTCATTTGGTAATATATCAATATAATTATTTTAAAAATATCAATTTGCAATGCCAATGACTGGGCATGATTGTGACCGCATCGCCGCAAGATACGATTGTGATTACGTAGCCTAACATCTTTTAAAATGACGTCAAAAATATAAAAGCGACGTCTTGTGACGTCATTTTATATGGGACGTCGCTGATCCATCATAACCCTCTGACTACCAAGTCACGAGTGTAATAACATAGTCCAAACGCCACTTCTTTAAATGACCTCAAAAACTGACCAACGATGCATAATGACGTTAATTATATGGGACGTCGCTGACCCACCATCATAAACCTCTGACTATAACTAAAAATAAAATAAAGTCACGGCGTAACTAAAAATAAAATTAAGTCATAGCGCAACATCGTTATTTCCAAAATTGACGTCAGAAACATACCAACGACGTCTCATGACGTCATTTTATTTGGGACGTCGCTGATCCATCATAAGCCCCTGACTGTAGTCACGGTTGTAATCAAGCCATCTTAACTTCTAGGGTTTTGATTCATGTCAGATTCGCGGGGCTACAAACAACTTGTTATTTCGGGATTTTTTTGTTGTTGTTGCTTTTGTATATATGGTGGCACCCAATAAAGTGTATCAGTAGATGCTGCCAAACTTTTGAAAACAACATCATATTTACATCAAGACATTGATATGCTTGTTTTTCTCGCCTAAGCTGCGAAAATAAAACTCACAGTCAATTGTCATAATAACCACTATATCTACGAAAAATGTTGTTTATCGCATTCTTTATTTTTAGTATAAAATCATGATATGCTTGACGAAACACATATTTATTATAAAAATCATGTTGTGTATCTGTTGCTTTCCTCTGTGACATTTCTGATCGAGACTCTTACTTAAGCACAGACAGGTTTTAATCAAGTATTCAGCTGGGACCCAGCTCGCTAGCTCATCATTTTATATTCTTCTTCTTTGCTATACATCTGAGACGACAAATCAGATTCTTTAGCCTGTTGCCCGTAAGGATTTCTTATTCTGATTTGGATTTATACTCGCGAAGGAAGTGAGAAAAACGTCTGTTAAGGAATGTTAAAACGTACATGTTGCTATAGGAAAAACTGATTTGAGCAAATCTGATCATCCGAACTCGCAAGGGGTTTTCCCTCATAGTTTATTGGTGAAAGATGAGGGAAAGTCATCAAAATGTCACGGCAATAGTCGTGTAATTATTTTCGCATTAAAGACGTTATTTCGACGTCAACAACCAAACTAAACTGCGAAAACGACGTCGGGTCGGCAATCACATATCATAGCGACGTTGTTTGCATTGTCGGACGGTTGCTACCCAAACTTTCGTCTGATCTGATTTTCATCTGATGAGTTCGACAAAATAGCGAGATATACAGGGACAAGAGGGTCTTCTTTGAATGCAATTAGACGGGGTTATATCGAGGGATTGGACTTATATGTTTTGCTTCGAAGAACACAGCAGATGAACAGAATATATACTCGACAACAAAAGAAGTGTCCGGTCATTTTATGTTAATATTTTTTCATTGCATCAAAGGTGGAACCAATTAAAACACGTTTGTTAGTTTCAGTTATGATAATTATAGGTGGTCTCGCAAACCTAACAATCTAGAATCCGTTTGACGATATTCTCGTTCGTTTTATCGATGGGCTAAGAAACATTGATTTCGATCATCATTCAATGAGTATCGGTAGGAGAGGAAAAGCGCTATGTGCTAGAGATAGTATAAGGTTTTCGTAACTCAAAAACGGTGAGAAATAGTTAGTTTATATGCCACATGCGTCGCAGCGCACATCGTAAAATGTAGGAAAAAACGTGTTTTTTTGCGGTTAACTGCGAAAACAGTCTTAATTACATTACACAATAAAAGCGGTATGATTTCATGATAGCTCACATGCTCTAAACTCATAGCTTAGCCGTAATTTTCGAATAAACTCGACAAAATTTGAAAGGGATAGTTTAACCTGGTTATATTGACGGGGCGTTTGAACGAAAACGGTCATGGTCAATATTATCTTCAAGGGTGTGCAAAAGATAAAAAATAAACCGAAAGGCCGTTGCTGTTCTCGTTTTCAATATAAACGATGTCGCGAAATGCATTGAAAATACGCTCGATATAGGCGCGGTTTCGCGCAAACAATCGATTATTGAGTGAATATGCTTTAAATAGGTTAGAACATTGTAATATAGAGTTACGAGTTATGAAAAACTGTTTAACGGTCATTTTAGCCGCGTAATCACTCTAAAATTGAGTAGAATACGTCTATCTGTTTATCAAGGCATACGCTTGCGCGCACCATTGCTACGAGGCTTCGGCGTGGAAATCGACCATCAGGTTGTCTTAAACATGCACAAAAATTGTTTTCTTCTTGATGGAAGACTTAAACTACGGATTTAACAAAGGTTCACTGAATGTGACTTTTCGATCAATATCGTGTTTCGAAGTAACTAAAAAATAAGCGAAAAGTAATTTCCAAACCGGTTGTAAACCCATTAATGTAGCATTACAAAACCCGTGAAGGCATCATTTGACATCTTCAAACAGTTGTTTTGAACAATTGTACTAAAGGTGGCACTTCCGGTGCCCAGCGTCTGACCATTCGCAAGATACTTTGTCAACTCGAGCGATCGCCGCAACTGGCTTGAATTTTCGAATATGCACCTAAAGAGTCCAAATGTACCAATTACCTTTAAAATTTCTGGCAAGATGGTTCAAACATCCATCAAAATTCATATTTGAGGGTTTGTTACTCGCAATTTCGTTCGTTCATTTTCAAGAGTTCGCCGAATCGACGATAGCAAATATAGAGTCGTAAACATTTATTAAATGAACTCACATTATGTGCTGTTTAATTTGGTACATAATTGATAAAAATCGACCAAATACTTTTGAAATTACAGAGATTTGAACAACCGGACACATCTTTTGTTGTCGAGTATATGTGCGGAAAAAGGAAAAATCCAAATTGGTCAGACATTTCTCAATATCGTACATGTATTGCATGGAATTGCTTAGATATATTAAGGAGGTGTCATATTGGTTAACATTTCATAAGTTGATGTTATAATTTCGCCGCCCTAATAAAGCACTATAAAATATATATTTTACGCATTAAAAATGTGAAAAGCAATACACTCGGCATGGTTGCGTTAATATTAGGCCAATCATATATAATGTTCATTGTATCTAAACAAATTCACAATTTCTAGTTTAATTTATTCATTAATCACACCTTTTTAATTTGGCATTGGGCATCAGGTGTTCGATCCATTCAGTCGAGTTGAAAAGGCTTAATTTGTTAATGTAGTTTAGGAATGACGCGTCTAGGCTGTACACCACTTAGGCTACGTGACATCGTTAAGCGATTTTTAATGATTTTTATTTTTTACTCGTAAGTTTAAAATGAAGGCTCAAAATGTATTTTTCTAATTGTCGTTTAGCTTATTATTAAGCAATTTTATTTATTCATTTCCTTTATTAGCTGGAAATTTTAGTTGAGCGGACGATTTTTTTTTCAGTATAGGTTATCAAATTTGTAATTATAAATATATTTTAATATTTGAAAATAACTTCTTCAATCGAATATGCTTATGAAACATCAAATATCCGATAAAGAAACAAGAACAATGCAAAATTTAACTTAATAGACAATAATTTAAAACAAAGATTCGCGTCTGTTAATCTGCACATAATGATGTTTATCATGGTCGCATCGTTTGCATGCAATCTAACAGTTTATTCACAGGAAATAAATCCAGTATCAAATGAGCTCTTCGCTTGTTTTTTATCCGTTTATTCTTATTTTCCAGAAGGAAAAAACAGTGATGTGTCACCAAGAAATTAATGTGATAATGTGTGAGTTCCGTGCAAAGGAACGTTTCTTGATAAGCCCGCGACTTCCACATAGACTTCTATAGCAATTGTTATTGTTCTTGTTGTTTTGTTCACTGCCTAAACCATTTCTTCCAGGCTAAAGATAAAGCATTAAGAATAAAGAATCAAAGAACTGCACTTAGATAAGCTATTACTACTATCATACGCTGTCCGTTTCACTGTATATTTGGAAATTTCACCCGGGCGTATAAGATTTAAATTTGAATTTTGCTATGTTACCAATTCACCTATCTTGCTTACCAAATATGAACGACAAATCTCAATTCCACATTCTTGGACGGATCCCCTCTCTCATTATTAAGGATCATGAGACAAAGACAGTCGTAGGGATAGGGCGTTAACGAGCTTCTTTATAGGCGCGGGCCGGGGCCTCGGACCTAAATTAACTTTTTTTATGATTCTTCCTTTTATCTATGAGGACCATAGACCGCAGAAAACTTTCAATTTTGCGCCGAGTTGAAGACAGGACACTGCTGCTTTCGCTTAGTGTTAAAGTGCGTCGCCGGCTGGGCGACTTTGGAACATCATTTTCTTGTATGGGCTCTTATATGTATATGAGGGACCCTTGATGCATAGTAGATTCTGATCCAGAAAAATATTGAGCCAGGGGGGGTGCAATTGTATAACATATAAATGTGATCGGTGGCGCCAAATATTTGTTTTGGTTATGTTTATGTTATACCAAAAAGAAATATTGGTAATTATATAAAATTTAAAGCAGTCTTATATGTAAACTACGATAAATAAAGTAAATATACATGTATATATATAAATTATTATGAAATACATCTTCATGTACATAGAGTGAGGTCACAGTGCATCAGTGGCATAAAGTTCAGCGATTAAATGCATTGATAACGACTTGAAATATATAAACAGTGTTCAATTTCAAAGCTTTTCCAAACCCCACCTTTTAGTGCATCCAATGACAACTTAATCGCTTTGCACACTCGTAAAAATTAAAGTGACCACCATTTAGCATTATACGGGCCTAATTTGGTATGAA
>LQRL01103936.1:10040-22029 GCA_001703475.1 Hydroides elegans
ATAAGAATTCATTTCTACTTGAAAAATAAGCAAATCATAATCTCTTTAACAAATTAATCCATTGGTGTCAAGATTGGTTCAGGAGTAATCATTAATATGCTTTTCCTAGTCAGGACGGTCCGCTTCTTAGCAAGTTAGTTATTTATTTACTAACCCTAAGATTTCTAAAGAACCGGGGAATAAGAAATGTAAATGAGTTAATAAATTACAATGCGATATTTGTCGATTGTTGGTGTGAAAGAAATCGATCTGTAACTCCATTGTAGCTGCTTTTTATTAAAGACGATAATGGTTAAATAAATGTTTTATGTATAAGTTCATGTTACTAAAAGCTTTCATCCCTTTAAATGCATTAATATGCCAAAAGGTAACATACATACTGATGAAAATGATCCAATCATATCAGATAGACCTATCCAAACACTTTTAACTCACATTGTCATACAAGTACAAATCATCTGTATAGTAGTAAAGAGACGGATACTGGTGATAAAGATTATTTAAATACATAAAGTGAATAATTCGATAAATATATCCTGATATTGCTAATACAACAAATATAACTATGGTATTTTCACTTAACGAAAACATTATATATACTGAGTCCATCGGAAAGACCTATATGTATGACAGATGTAAAAGAATTTTTAAAATCATTTATTACTCTTTGATGCATAAACGGACCTTTTCGATTTTCGTAAAAACTGCGTTGTAGCACCATCGTTAGAATATAGACCCTTGAATTTTGAACAGTCAATGTTGATACTAAATCAATGTTGCCCAGATATCCAATTATATATTATTCTTTATGCTGGCATTATTGCACAATTTATTGCTACGTATTTTCATTTACATGGGTGCACCAGTTGTATATTGCAAAACATTAATTGCTAGCACTTTTTAACCGATCGCATCGATTCTCTGTTTCGATTCCTTTGCTATTTTCTTGACATAAAAATGCAAAATTTGAAACGGCAACGTAAGAAACTCAATAACAGTGATAACTGAGAGGCCTGCCCATAAACCAACAGTTCCCCCAACATTGGCAAACAAGTCATAGATACTAATCGAAGGCACCTCTTGGATTATAGTCACTTTGGGATCATTGAAGAATATGTTGACTCTCGCCAGATTGTTCCACATTAAGTCTCTCAGAGCGGGCGTATCCCTGTCATTGTAAGCGTCTTGTAATATCGCCCTTGCTTTCCAACCACGCACGAAATCGTAATATGTATCCCGAAGCGTTGGAACAGAAGGCCAGCGGAGGGACGACAAGAAAATATCATATTTGTCGTATTTGCATGCCTCGGGGCACGAATGATATTTGGGGTCATCGCAAACACTGGCTGTAAAGGCGAGTCTGGCCCGGTTCTCACATTGCACATTCTCCACCCATTGATCAATAGCCTCTGTGATGTCGTTCATGGAGACATTGTAGGTGCCACAGTATTGGGCGTCGATTTTGCGCAAGGAGTCGGGAATGGGTGAATCTGGGTTGACGCAACCGCATTCATTATAGACATAGGTGGCTTTGCAGACATCGTAGCATCTTGCTGTGGAATATTTGAAGTCATTCAAATCTGCCAGCTTTTTGCGTTTTGTACACGGACTGTAAGGTTCACCCGCGATATCCCGTTCATTTTGTTTTAATGCAAACGAGGTACTGTGCCCTGGCATTACATCTACACCTGATACTGTTGGATTAGGCAACGCTCCCTTTTCGTGCAACTCTATCTTGACTCCAGCTGTTTGTTCAGTGAAACTATCCCGCGTGAAATACACATCACGTGACGTGTTATCTGGGTTCGATTCCAAGAAAAACACGAATGTGATTCCTTTGTCTGGGCCCGTATCCACATCAGTGACATCTTTGGGCACGTGATACGTATAACAGTTAAAATAATACGGGTCCTCGAACAAAACAAAGTCGTTTTCGTAATCGCACGGCAAACCACGATATGCACAAAACATGACAAACTGATCCACCTCATGACCCAGTGCTACCAAAGCGCTTCTGTTCACGTTCTCGAACATTCCCTTGGGTGAGTTGGCGCGGTTGTAGAAGGAATAATCAGTGCCGTTTCCGAAATCAGTTGGAGCAGAGCGAGCGGTATGATAATAATACGCGTCGAAATAGGGTGTAGCCCGAGAGTAGTATTCCTCGTCAGAGAGAGGGTCTGTGTTGCAGACAGTGACGGCAGGGAAGTAGGGCTCTGAAAAAATGATTTGACAAAATTAATGTTTACTTATTCTTATTTATTTAGAAATAAATGTGTTGTAATCGGGGCGAAATATAATCAAACGTTTGATTCTGCATACAATCATTCTTAGTATAGAAGTAAACCTGTCTCTGATACACTCATGACGAAGCAATTATTCGAGCACATATATGTTACTAAAACTAAGATGATATACTAAGAATACCAGTGATATACCTTCATCCGAGACTTTAAACGAATCGACGCTCGGATACTGCACATACTGCTCAATCAGCCTGGAAAGATGATAGAATTCGCCGAACATGGCACCGAGAAATAGGATGAACCAAACGATACTCCAAAGCGACCAGCCTTTGTCCTTGACTATATGCGGCAAACCGTGAGCGCTGGTTTCGGAACAGAAATCCTTCAACAAATCAGTCACTTTTCCCGGTTGTTTCCGATCGTCACTTTGCTGTTCATTGTCTTCTTTGTGTTCATTCACAAAATTGTTGTATAATGCCTTATCATTGTGTTGTTTCCTGAATGAATAGCGATTTTCGAGTGAATCCGGAGAAGAGAAAGTCGTATACGCTTTACCGTATTTATCTGATAACGAGTCTGTTGCTAAGCTGCTAGCGAAGAGGGTCGCATAGTTGGTTTTGTATTTGTCGCTATGGACGGTTGAGGTATTTTCCTCTGTTTTTTGTCCTCCTTTAGCGGTGTTTTGTTTGTCCGGAACGGCCAGAGAAGCAGCGAACATTCCATTTAAATGGACGTTTTTCCTGATATTTTTCCATGTACTCATTTTTGGTTAATCCTTTTTAAGAATTATTTCAAAGACCACTGTAAGCGTTCAAATATTATAAAGATATTTAATTTAGTTATATTTAGTATGTATGCATTCAAGCATAATGAAACTGCCTTCATTGCTATATTCTACTCGAAATCACTATTTATGTTATGCACATATATTATTATATATGCATCGCTATTATGATTCGGTAATTGGTCGCTGTCACATGGACAAATAAGTATAGAGCTCAATTCAAACGTTGGGATATATATTCGAGGAAAAGCATGGTTTTATGTGCAGAGTAATACCATTTTAAGACACTTATTAATTAAAAAAAAATAAATACAAAACTTACAATGGATTTCATTCTAACGGCTCTTTTGGTTTTGCTAGTAACGTATCTATGTTTGGTAGTAATACCTTACGTTTGGCGTTTGTACCAGCACCGATGGGCGCTCATGAAACTGTTTCCATATTCTGAAACCAACCACTGGTTATTCGGCGATTTGCATACATTTCCAGGACTCAACCAGGATGGCTTAATGTGGTTTGTCGAAATGGCAACAAAACACCCGCGCTACAATATGTTTTGTATGGGCCCTGTCCAAAGCCTTGTGATGCTGAACCATCCAGAGACCATCAAGGAACTATCGAAGACATCGGAACCGAAGCAACGCGGGAATGGTGGAGGATACAACGTCTTTCTCCCGTGGATAGGCGATGGTTTACTATTGAGCGGGGGCAAGAAATGGGCCCGAAATCGCCGTCTCCTAACTCCGGGATTTCATTTTGATGTGCTCAAGCCGTATGTGGATATCAATAACGAATGTGTGGAACAATTGATGAACAGGTTTGCGGAAGATTCAGCGAAACCAGGGAAAAGTATCGACGTGTGTAAACCGGTCGGATTGTGTGCTCTAGATGTTGTGCTTCGTTGCGCGTTTTCATTCAAGGAAAATGTACAAATTGAAAAGGACAACGCGTATGTCAAAACTGTCGGTGTCCTAATAAACGAGGCGATTAAGCGTTCTCTGAATCCGCTGCTATTTCCGGAATTCATATTCCGTCTTACATCTGGCGACAGGGCGTTCTTCAAGAACTGCGAATACTCTCACAAGGTCGCAACCGACGTTATTGATAAACGTAGAAAGGAACTCAATGACTCAGACACGATCCAAGATATTTCATCGCGTGGTCGCTATGTTGATTTCCTCGATATTCTCCTCCTAGCCAAGGATGAAAATGGACAGGGACTGTCATCCCAAGATATTCTCGATGAGGTGGAAACGTTCATGTTCGAAGGTCACGATACAACGGCAAGTGGAATTTCCACTATCCTCTACAACCTCGCAAGGCACCCTGAGATCCAATCTCGAGCCCGCAAAGAGGTCGATGACCTTTTGGAGGGACGCGAAAGCGATCGATTGCGATGGGATGACATGAACCAAATGCCATACTTGTTGCGTTGCATCAAAGAATCACTCCGGTTGCACCCGCCAGTTCCTTTCATCGGCCGAGGACTGAAGAATCCTCTAAAGATCGACAACAAAGTGGTTCCCGTTGGTACATATCTCGATATCAACATATGGGGATTGCACCACAACCCGACTGTTTGGTCCGACCCGATGACATACGACCCTGAGAGGTTCCTACCCGAGAAAATGGCCGAAATGGACTCGCATGCCTTCATTCCCTTTTCGGCCGGTCCGCGCAACTGTATCGGGCAGAACTTCGCGATGAATGAAATGAAATCTATCATTGCGAGAATTCTGCGCCGTTTCGAAGTTTCGGTGGATGAATCAAAGCCAGTGACATTCAAACCGGATGCCGTGTTAAGAGCTGAAAATGGCATACATCTGTTTTTCAAAGAAAGAAAATAAAGACAAGGGAATCTTTATAAGGTTTAATTTTTAATATCAAGTTATCATTCCTCTGAACAATATTTATAAAGATAAGAGTATAGTGGTTTACTATTTAAGTACACTCAATAAACATGTGGTTTATATTTCTATATAGATATATTAGAATGAAGTTGTTAATTAATTATAAGAAGACATACATACTCTGTATGAGTACATGCCGCTGGTCTAATGAGGCATAAAAGTTACAAATAAAATTGTATATAAACAAACATCATTAACAACATCCAGTTAGGTCATTATGCGCCAATGTATATGTGATGGATATAATAAAATGGAATACCCTTTTTATTTTATTGTTTTCATAACATTCGAAAATGTCTATATAAGAGACTATTAGATTTCTAATCTGGTGCTTGGGATTTCATATTGAGGGCGATAACAGGACCCATATTCTCCGCTATAACCTTAACCTTAAACTTACATGTTTCACCACCCTTTTACATTGGTGTTAAGGGTAAGGTTAAGCTTAAGTGGAGCGGAGAATATGGGTCCAGCTCTAATATTTTCTTTTTCAATTTTTCAATATATTTTGATAAGACACGCACCATAAAGAAACACGAATCACTGGCCATCGCTCCCCGCTTGGTGAGTCGTATAGAAATTAACACAAATACCATCACCAAATGGCTCATGAAACTTAACCTAACAATAACACATAATTCCAAAATAAGTTTGAGCTCATGGGAATCAATCATGTGAAGCCGTTTTTATGACGCATTTGAGGTCTGCAACTAGAATGGCTAGACTGATAGATTACTGGCATTGTGGGAAAATTTACCTCAAATGACAACTGCTCAGTAAATATGAAATGTAAATGAGTAAATGATTTACTATGCGATTCTTGACGATTGTTGGTGTGAAAGATATCGATCTGTACCTCGATTGTAACTGCTTTTTATTAAAGACGATAATGGTTGAATAAATGATTTATGTATAAGTTCATGTTACTAATAGCTTACACCCGAGTTGCTTACACAACAAATGCATTAATTTGCCAAAAGATAAAATTCATACCGATGAATTCATACCGATTCTATCATATCGGATAGACCTACTAAAACACTTTTAACTCCCATTGTCATACAAATCCAAATCACCCGCATAATATAAAGAGGTGGATACTGGGGATAATGACTATTTAAATGGTTAAAGTGAATAATTCGATAATTATATTGTGATAATGCAAATACAACAAAAATAACTTTGGCATTCTCACTTAACGAAAACATTTTATATACTAAGCATATCAGAAACACCTAAGCTTATATGTATGAGACCTTTATAAACAATTATTTATTAATGATTAATGCCTTAATGGACTTTCTCGTTTTCGTAAAAAAAACTGCGTTGTAGCACCACCGCCCAAATATAGACCCTTGAATCATGAGTAGTCAATGTAGATATTAATGTTGCTCACAACTCAATTTATATATTATTCTATATTCTGACATTATTGCAAAATATATTGCTACACATTGTTATTTGCATGGGTGCACCAGTTGAATATTGCAAAACATAACTTTTTAAGCACTTTTAACCGATCGCATCAATTCTCTGTTTCGACTCCTTTGCTATTTTCTTGACATAAAAATGCAAAATTTGAAACGGCAACGTAAGAAACTCAATAACAGTGATCACCGAGAGCCCTGCCCATAACCCCACAGTGCCACCAACATTGGCGAACAAGTCATAGATACTAATCGAAGGCACCTCTTGGATTATAGTCACTTTGGGATCATTGAAGAATATATTGACTCTCGCCAGATTGTTCCACATTAAGTCTCTCAGAGCGGGCGTATCCCTGTCATTGTAAGCGTCCTGCAGAATCGCCCTTGCTTTCCAACCACGAACAAAATCGTAATATGTATCCCGAAGCGTCGGTACAGAAGGCCAACGGAGAGACGACAAGAAAATGTCATATTTGTCGTATTTGCATGCCTCGGGGCACGAATGATACTTGGGGTCATCGCAAACACTGGCTGTAAAGGCGAGCCTGGCCCGGTTCTCACATTGCACATTCTCAACCCATTGATCTATTGCCTCTGTTGTGTCGTTCATGGATACATTGTAGGTGCCACAGTATTGAGCGTCGATTCTGCGCAAGGAGTGGGGAATGGGTGAATCTGGATTGACGCAACCGCATTGATTATAAACATAGGTTGCTTTACAGACGTCGTAGCACCTTGCTGTGGAGTACTTGAAGTCATTTAAATCCGCAAGATTCTTGCGCTTTGTACAGGGACTATAGGGTTCACCCGCGATATCCCGTTCATTTTGTTTCAATGCAAACGAGGTGCTATGCCCTGGCATCACATCCACACCTGATACTGTTGGATTGGGCAGAGCACCCTTTTCGTGCAGCTCTATTTTGACACCAGCTGTTTGTTCAGTGAAACTATCCCGCGTGAAATACACATCATGTGACGTGTTATCTGGGTTCGATTCCAAGAAAAACACGAATGTGATTCCTTTGTCTGGGCCCGTATCCACATCAGTGACATCTTTGGGCACGTGATACGTATAACAGTTAAAATAATACGGGTCCTCGAATAATACAAAGTCGTTCTCATAATCGCACGGCAAACCGCGATAGGCGCAAAACATGACAAACTGATCCACCTCATGACCCAGTGCCACTAAAGCGCTTCTGTTCACATTTTCGAACATTCCTTTGGGTGAGTTGGCGCGGTTGTAGAAGGAATAATCGGTGCCGTTTCCGAAATCAGTCGGAGCTGAGCGAGCGGTATGATAATAATACGCGTCGAAATAGGGTGTGGCTCTCGAATAGTATTCCTCGTCGGAGAGAGGGTCTGTGTTGCAGACTGTGACGGCAGGGAAGTAGGGCTCTGAAATTTGTTTTATAAAATGTTATTTTGACGTGTTTTAATCAACATATGTAAATGATTGCAGTTTATAATATGATTTGCGGTTTTCAGCTATTGTATGATCAAAAATATAATATACTCGTAACAAAATCATTGTCTAAATACACAGGACAAAGAAAAAAACTAAGTATACAGGCGCTATACCTTCATCCGAGACCTTAAATGAATCGACGCTCGGATACTGCACGTACTGCTCAATCAGCCTGGAAAGATGGTAGAATTCGCCAAACATGGCACCGAGAAAAAGAATGAACCACACGATGCTCCAAAGCGACCAGCCTTTGTCTTTTACAATGTGCGGCAACCCGTGGGCGCTCGTTTCGGAACAGAAATCCTTCAACAAATCACTCACTTTTTCTGGTTGCTTGCGGTCGTCTTTATTTTGTTGATCTCCTTCCTTGTGTTCATTCACAAAATTGTTGTACAGTGCCTTATCATTGTGTTGCTTCCTGAATGAATAGCGATTTTCGAGCGAATCCGGAGAAGAGAAAGTCGTATACGCTTTTCCGTATTTATCTGATAACGAGTCGGTTGCTAAGCTGCTAGCAAAAAGGGTCGCGTAGTTGGTTTTGTATTTGTCGCTATGGTCGGTTGAGGTATTCTCCTCTGGTTTCTGTCCTCCTTTAACGGCGTTTTGTTTGTCGGGAACAGCTAGGGAAGCAGCAAACATTCCATTTAAATGGACGTTTTTCCTGATATTTTTCCATGTACTCATTTTTGTTCAATCCTTTTTGAGAATCCTTAAGAATCATTTCAAAGATCACTGTTCACTTTTTGAAATTTCAAATCATATTTTTTTCGTCTTGGTTCGCTATAATGTGTTGCATATACAGTGTTTTTAATGTTTATCCAATTATAAATTTAGAGTTTTTATTACTTTTTTTAGTGAAATTACAATGGCATCCTATTAACACCATGGTATCCTTAATCACACTTCTATCCCGTGACCTTAATCACACATAGCATAAGTTTATTGAATATTACAAAAGCGGATTTCGATTTCCAACTTAAATAAAAACCAGTCAGGTGAAGCAAATGTATATGAGAATATGGCAGCTGTGTAAATTTAGCGTCATCAAACAGTAACGGGGCAAAACACTCATAGTGGTGCTATTTCTGCTCCGGATTATGCATTATTCACGGAATGCGCGAGATAGTTATTCATCTGAATATTCAATTTGTTTACGTCATGCGCCTTTTGTTTATGTATCCATCATTGTAATTTATGTAAACAAATTTGTCTTTTAACCTTTAAGTGTTATGAGTAAATATGAATTAAAAGTATAATTTGTAAAGTAATCCAGGGCATGAGTCAAGCTTCTTTTATTTAAAATCATCGATATAAAGTATAACATCGTCGTTGCCTGACGTTTTCATTTGTAATCAGAGCATCTACACACATTGCAACGATCTCACCGATACGTAGCTGAACGAAAACGTGATGCATTGTAATTACATTAAAAAGCATAGATTTATAGGTCTAGGGTTGTGCTGCCTTTCTTCAAATATTAAAAACGTATTATAGAATTGAATGGTTTAACGTGAGCTGCCATCGTGCATAAATTATGTGGTTGGATTTGAGCATAACCGTCATAAGATTGCATCTACTGTTCGTTTTAATGGTTTGCAAATATGCCAACGGATAAGTTGAGTATCAGTAAATGTTTACTTATAATATGTTGACGTTAGCTCATTCGATGTAAAGATACATTTGCTATGTATAAAATCACAATAAAAGAATGAGATCACATGATTCCATCCCACTTGAAAGATACCTTATCGTTCACGACATAGGAAGACGCATATTCTACGACGTAACCACGTTCAGCATTAACCTTTTAACTGAACAACGTTTACCAATTCAATATTTTACGGGACGTAATTAAGATAAAGGGTAGAAAATGCCAATATATTGAAACTTGATATTTTTTAAATATATATATTCAAAATGCTAAGTGTAACCTCAACTGATGATTAATTGCATCATTTATATGATATGTATTTTAATTGATTTCCAAATAAATTGTTATGCTGCTGTTTGATATTGTTGCTAAAACAGATATCTGGAACACCCCAAAGCTCCTCGGTTAACTCCTTCATACTGTGATAGTGTCAGTCGTCAATTCATCGGTCTGCATCAACATATATATTCTAATAAAAAACAATTTGATAAAAATATATTCTAACTCTTGATGCTCCTTTTTATATGGTAATTTTGCTAATTCAGGCCACATTGCATGAGATCTTAACGTTTGAGTGGGCACCTTGAATGATTATATGTGAATTTGCATTATAAAAGAAATGAGCAAAACTTGAAAATGGGTACTAAGAACATTTGAATTAACAAATATTCATTTTGATTGATGTGTGCATGTATAACGATAGTGTCTGCTCATTAATACGAATAAAACGAGAGCACACGATGTACACCGATAGAGTGACCGCTGCTACGAATTGATATCTGCTTATGCCATAGAGTAAACCTTCCCATCGGCCATGGTTCTATTTTTACAAAAATAAGGACAATTAAACGGGTAACATAGACAAATGAGAAAAACATCTTAAGGTCATTGAAAAACTGTTTTCACGATTTTACCCGCAACATACACTTATCGGTACAAGAGACAGAAAAAAAACTTTTTTTTTCCTGATTGTATATGGAACGTATGATTTTTCACGAGATGCTCTTTATAAAACATCACTAGAAACGTCACAAATGAAACTTTTTAATTTACTAACACCTCATGACTCAAGCGTCCTGGTCTGGAACAAAAGAGAACGGAGCATCAATTCCATATTTACTGCTAATGAAGGACTAAAGCCAGAATTTTTAATTGAATTGCACCTTAATGGATCTTCATATGAAGGTAAATGACACCGTGTCACAAACAAACTAATGGATCGCTTAATGGGTGATGGCGCCGAATGTGATAGTATGTAATGATGCCACTAATTAGGAACCACGTTTAAATACTCATATGAATATCTCCAATTCCATAATGCATTTAGTACCATGCATTTTAAAACCAAAAAAAGTAATTGGCTCCCAAGGATCAATGCAGCCAAAAAAAAAAGATTTCCACTATGCCGCAAGCAATTTAGTATTTTAGCGAGGATATCAGATAGTATTAGTTGTCGCATCCATCAAGTATTAAAAACTGACAAAATCGGTCTTTTATATTAAATGCAACCTTCGAATTTTGAAATAAACATTTTTTGAAAAAATCTCAGCATCCCCTGCCTCATAACGAAAATTGTTATTGGCTCTTTGCGGAGAGAACAAAATCAGCGTCTATCGCGTCGAGGCAAACTTTCCAACCCTTAGGGTCAATTATCAATTTGAATAGGATCCTTCCGGATACTTTTATGATTGAATTCATGATTGTATATTATGTTTGGTTGTTCAGCGTCAGGGTGTATTGTTGTTATCGTGTTATGTCTGTGTAAGGATAAAGTTCAAGGTTTGGCCCTATGAAATATTACTCGGGAATACCGTTTGGTCAAGCGCAGTGTCTTGTTATGATGATAGTTGATGCAGGTGAATAAATACAAACAACCTCTAAACAAATAATATATGTGACCCATTTTTTTACAAATCGATCAAAATCAATTTTAAAGGTATTTTCACCTGCCATAGTTTATACATCTTTTTCAAAATTAGGTTCATTTAAAAATATGATTGATATATATTGACCTACGTTTGACCGAAAATTTAGATAAAATTTGCATATAATGTCAAACTTAAACTGTTGCTATGCAACTCTTATCGTTTGTATTGTCGCAATTCATATTAATTTTCCAATATTTATGATTAATTCCAAATACATATTCTAAATTATGCAGTAACGGAAAATAAACTCAAATCTTGTAAATTGGCGCAGTTAGTATAAGGTAATGTATCATCATTCACCCTCTGCAAATGCTTGTAAATCAAAGAAAGCTATGGAAAAAAGAAAAGCACTTCACGACCAAATAAGGTGTTCCTCTTTCGTTGTAGCTACAAAACATTGCATGTAAATATGCAAGCCAAATGTTGAACACCTCTTGTAGCTAAAACTCGTGAAGTACTCTTCAAAAAAGCTATCGATATACCCCTGAAAGAAAACTGTCAAGCCTTTCAAAACCACTTCACCAATAGTTATGATATGAACACGCCAATAAACCATATCTTGCAGGAAAAAAAACTAA
>LQRL01103956.1:0-17221 GCA_001703475.1 Hydroides elegans
GTTTCAAAAACAGGGTTTTCAAATATGTAACACCAAATATTAAACGGCGGAATGAAAACAGTCACGTGACTGTTTTCATTCCGCCGTTTCTACACTACTAATAGGACTTATAATAGGAATCGACGACAATAACATGTTTAGCTCATGTTAAACATTATGTATGAATTTATGAGCATCAAATAAAAAACTCTTTCTGCAATTACTTGTAAATCTCAAACTTTCTTTTTGAAATATTTTTGAAATAGAGATGGAATAAGTAATCGTGAACTCTAATTTTATTCTAATAGAATTTTATATACGAGTTCATAAGTATCTAATCCAAGAACTTACTTCGCTATTTCATCTGAATCTCGCACTTTCCATTTGAAGGGAATGTTTGTTTTGGTGAAGTTGGATTGAGAAATTGTTAACTCTAATTTATAATTAGGATCGACAGAAATTTCAAAATTTCGCAACATTCGAGCGATGAAAACCTTCAATTTGTTCAAGACAAACGGGTGTGCTATGCATTTACGTGGACCAGCACCAAAAGGAATAAACGCGTATGGATCCCTCTTTTTAATTGCCTCTTTGGTGAACCTAGTGGGATCGAATACAAAGGGATCCTTCCATATTTCAGGATGATGATGCACCATCCATGCATGTATTTGAACAAATAAACCAGCAGGAATCATTTTTCCATCGATTTCCAGAGGCGTCTCTGTATATCGCTGAAATCCATTGGATGGTGAATACATGCGGAGAGCTTCCTTTATACACATGGTTGTATATTCCAACAACGGAATGTCGGATTCTTGGATGTCCTGTTCGTTTCTGTCACTTAGTATTGAGTCTATTTCCGCCCTCGCTTTATTTTGGGATTCGGGATTGGCAGCAAATGCGTAGAGCAAAAGAGGGAAAAATGAAGGTAGGTTCTCTAATGATGTCGCAGCTAATAAAGTGACCACCTAAAATAGTTTAAGTGTCGACTGATCAAATATGATAGAAGTTAGTATGATGCTTTTATAAACGAAATACATTCGTGTGATACCAAACGATACAATGACAATCATCGATAATGATAAAAGTAACAAACTGAAAATCATAATTAAATAAAATTATAAAATTAATTATAATAATATTTTGTAATGAAATCGAACAGATTAAACATGATTAAGAATAAGAATACATTCTACCTCATCTTTGATTTCTTCATCATTCATTAGTTTACCGTCGGATTTCACTGTGTTCAGCATAATATCAAGCAAATCGCCAGTGTTTCTCCTGTCTTCATTATGTGAGTCTTTATGCTTACGTTGTGCTATAATTTTTTCTACGTATTCATGAAGGATTTTAATTTGGGATTTATATTTCTTCCCGTTTTGAGTAAGGGCGTAAATGGGTTCAAACAGAAGATATTTGCTCTGGATTCTAAGACTCAATTCTTTTGTGAGAAATTTCATGATGTTTCGAACAGTATTAGGAGTGTCTTTATTTAACTGAATGTTTTCATTCCTCGAAACTAAGCAGTTAAAAACGACATCGGCAATATATCTATCCAAGACATCCGAAAAGACATCTGGACAATTCATTGCATTGATATCTTTCTTCATTATGCCTATTAAAACCTCTACACATGAATTGGTTGTTTTGATGTAATTCCTAATCATTCCTGAATGAAATGCGCGATCAAGTATCTTACGATGATTTCGCCATTTTTCACCGGTACTTATTGGCAAAGCGTCTCCAATTACAGGTCGAACTATAGATTCATTAATAAATTTCTTGGCCACATTGGATCGGATAACTTGCCTAATTATATCCGGATGATTAATTGCTAACACCGGCATAAGAAATGTAAGACGAAATGCCATGTAACGGGGGTATTTATGCAGAAGTGTCCAAACACGCATTCTTTTCTCAGTGGTACTTTGAATCATCGAAATGTGTCCTATTAGCCAGTTATTCGGTTCCATTGGAAACTGAGCTATTGCTTTATTTTGAGCGATTATCATTTTAGCCTTTTTGTATATAAAACTTATGAATCCATATGCAAGGATGAATGAAAAAACCGTGATCAACATCTCGGTTGTAAACATTTCCATAGTTTATTAGGTCTTCTTTTCCAATTTACTGTGATAAGATATGTCGATTACTGTCAAGTGCCTTCTGTACTAGCTTAACTTTGGGAGAAACACGTTTTTTTCGGATAGAGTGAATGCAGCAAGGCAAAACAAAAACCTCAAGCAATATCGATTTTCCTTAGTAGATATTTTGATGGCTAGTTTAAACTATCAATAAGAATACTATATCTTTATGTGAATGTCATTTTCGTATTTCTATCAAAGATCAATTGAATGAAAACGTCAAAGCAAAGTTACTGAATAAATTCCAGCGATAGTTGATTCCAGCGATAGTTCTTCCAATGAATCAAAGGAAATCGCTGTTTAGAGGAATATATTGTGGAAGATCAAAAGTTGAAATATTTCATATACAATGACTTCATTGTTTGATATTGTTTTCAATTTTCAGAATGCTATGCCCAGCACCACAGATGTTTTTTGCTTAGATGCAAGTTTTGTATGCCTTCATGTCACAATACAAGAGCTATGAATCACGAGCCGTACGACTGCTTCAAACATAAAGTCTAAGATAACTTTTCGAACTGTATCTCACACATGATGTTCATTTATTGTATATGTCCAAAGTTGCAAATATATACAAAATATTTAGGAAGCTTGGACTTTTTAGAAATCACTTTTATATTTACTCTTTACTCATTTATATTTTAATAATTAATAAGGTCGTCTGGATAATTCGATATGAGTCATACAGTTGTAAATTGAATATTTATTTGTTTAAGATTATTAATGATTTTATGATATGCACCATTTTAATTTTGCAATTTCAACCTGAGATCATATTAATATAGATTATCATATATTTTATGTAAGACAATAAACTCAATACGATAAGATATCGTCATCAAGATGCGGGCTGACTTACGTTGCCGGTGGCGAACCTCCATCTTTTTCTGTCTTGGGCAGTATGTTTGGCCTTCTCGAAAGCGAGGCCCGTCCATTGGGTGATATTGTCAGTCCATTGCAGTCTTGGCCTCCCTCTTTCCCGCTTGCCCATGCACTCCAGTAGATCTCTTTGCAGGGAACCATGTCTGATGACACGCTCACAAAATGTGAGCTTTCTCTTCTTTACAGTTTCAAACAGCGACCTGTTTGTACTTGCTATGCGAATCAATTCCTCGGTCGTAATGCATCTTGTCCAGATTTCGTAGCATGCACTTCAGGGTCCACATTTCGAATGCTTTCAGGCGCAGTTGTGTCATTTTGCTAACGGCCCATGGCTCGACTCCATACAGCCAGGTTGACCAGACATAGTAGTTGATGAATTTAAGTCTTGCTGGTATCAACTCACCTAAATACATAAATTTACTGACTTGTTCAACCTCTTAGCCATCTAATTGGATTTCAACGTTGGGTATTGATTCGGTATTCCGCCTTTTCTGCTTACTACCATGGTCTTTGTCTCTCTTATATTCACCCTCATACCGAAACCCTTTCCTATTGATGTACCTTTACGGTCAGTATGTATTATTATCATTATTTATTATTTATTCGATTTATATATTCTATTGAAAGCCCAAAGCGCTGTACAATGTACACATGTAATATTGTATAAAATAAAAATGTATACATTTAATATTGCAAAAGATAACGAAATACATGAATGCATAATTATATGAACAAAATATTAAACACTAAAAACTTATAATATACGAATTAATTTAAGAAAGAGGAACAAAAAACTGAGGAAAATATCATTATTAAACCACAGTGGTGTTACTTTCAAAAACTGTAAAATCTATCATGCTAAACCTCTGTATAGAGTTGTTACAAGTCTTCATAAATGCTTTAGCATGTTCCTCACATCAGAGTGCTGTTTCATATGCCCTTATATGTCTACAGTGTTGACGTTCATAATACTGGACTCTGTGCGAAAGCACTTATAACTCTGTCCACACTAGAGTTTTTTTGCAGTTTTTGAAAATGACACCACTGTTGTTAAATTAATGATATTTTTCTCATTTTTCCGTTCTTCTTTCTCAAACTTCGTACATAGGTAGAGCAAATAATAGGTTTTAAGTATATATTATTTGATGATAAATCATTTGCCTAATTTTGACCACAGTTAGTGGGGACTTTCTTTTTTGTCCGCTTTCAGTATGGATGTAGGCTATATGATATAAGATATTTACATACATCTGTGAAATGTACGCCAACGATACACATTGTCTTTGCTCTTACAAAATATTTCTACAGCGATCTATCAACGTTTTTAACATTCGGTCAAGCCTACGTTTGCTTGTTATATGCTTAGTTAATGTTCAAATACAAACCTTTGCAACGCGGCCTTCAAACCTATGTTTCTTTATTAAAGATCAAAAATTGTGATAAATGTTCATAAAATATATATATATATTTTAAAATTGTTACTTTCACTTGGATTTAGTAGGAATAAGACACGATGAAGTAAGATATTTAGCGATTTGTTAAAAAAGGATCATTCTACCCGTATCGTATCAAATTAGGAATGATATATATATAATGTATAGATAGTTGATTAAATATAGTTGAAAGTATATAGTTTATAATAAGTACTATATTGTCGCATAAGTTAAATATAATATTTAGTGACATCCAATTAGGATACCATGGATGGTAGATGGTATTGTATTTCATGGCTGAGAATATTTAGTGACAACCAATTAGAATACCATGGATTTAAGATGGTATTGTATTTCATGGCTGAGTAAATTATGCAAATGGATACTTCTATGTTTATATACTATGAACGATTCAACATATTGTGTTAATTTTGATGTAAATGGGAACTAACAAATGCAATTATGGTACATGAACTTTTAGGTACAAAAACTAACAAAACTGAATTGTTTATTACATTATACACCAGGGTGTAAGATTTGTCCGTTCTTTTTTCGACCAATCTAAAGTAAGAAAAAATTAAATTGACTGTTTTTGTTTTCCTCGATATCTCGAGTCTTGGGTTTTATAGGGTTTCGTCCTTTGGCGAGTAGAGCCTTAACATTTTTTGAATTTTTTTGTTAAGGCAAACATTTTTTGATATAATTTATAGATATATTTGAATTATAATATAGGAGAAATCGTTAACTTTTGTTGATTTCCTTTGAAAATGTTGATATTTTGAATACGATCGTTTGGTGTCGCTGATTATAAATACTGAACAGATACCAAAGAAATATGATCAACAGGTACCCTCAATGTTATTGAGTGATAGACTTCTTAATGACTACATAGAATTGTTTGTTATAAGTGGTAGACTTCTATATGTATCGTTTCTATAGCATTCTATGAATATTTTATGTTCACTGGCTGACAAAACAGTCAATTAAAAATTTTCTTACTTTAAACGGAACGCTTGTCTGAATGATATTAATCATAGGCAAGTTAAACTTACATACGGGTATGCTTTGTCAATCTGTATTGGTTAACATGATTAATGCAGCTGAAGGTTGTCAGATGACAAATTGACATTAATGTTAATACTTTAAGAATACAAAGAACATTAACTATGATGAATACATATTCGCTATGCCATCAATATCTTAACGCATTTTGCATCTTGAAATCGAGATACATGACAATAGCCTGTCATGATTCACTGGCGAATTATTTAATACACGTGTGATTCCTTTTCATATATATATATATAGCTGAGTAACATAATTCCAAGAATTTGTGTTGATGTTAGGCTATTGTAAAAGCTAACCATCTGCAACAGTGTCCTTGCTCAGGATTAAATACGGTAAATTAATAATTAGATTCCAAGAATTTAAAAGTGCTTAGATCGATTATTGTTGTCTCGTTATTATGTTATGTTTCATGATTTGACGCAAATAATGACCAATGATTAATTTCTACATAAATATATTTCTCTTTCAGCTATAAATCATAAATATGTATTGTTGAATTGTTGTAGCTTAAGATGATTAGGTTAAGCGCTACATATAAATTTAGTGCATCAGCATTGTCATTGATTTTAAAGAATTCTTAATTCTCAGAAAAATAGATTTTTCCTCACCCATGATTCCCATGGTGATTGTTTCTTTCAAGATCGAGTATAAATGTGCAGGACCATGGCATGTCATGGCTAACCGACTTATTAAGTTATTGACTTTTATATACATCTGAAATGCTGCCTTTACTTTTCATTATTGTATATTGGAAATCGACAATAAACTACCACTATTCCAAGAATTCCAAATTTTGTAGATACAAGATCATTAATCGAATATACTACTGCCATGGGGTCTTTTCTTCTCATTATAACAGATTGTAAATAAAAAATAAACTAGGAATCGTTAGAATTCTTAGAATAAGCGTTAGTATCACGGCTAGAGTACAATGTATATATGATGTATATCGAAATTTCAATGTGAATATTGAAGGAATTGATTAATGATTGATTTTGTTCAACTAGCTTATAATCTTTATATTAATCCCTAATAATTCAATTTTAATATTGTCATATATTTGAATAAAATCACTATTTGCCTTATATATTATGTGTATCAGATTGCATACAAAACCAGAACTACACAATGAAAATTAATTGGAATAATATAAAGTGTATCGAGCTAAAATTATAAATAGTTGATGAGTAAGTTCAAATCATTAGGTTTTAATTCACATATAAATATACTGTATTAAAATTGTCATACATTAGCAATTTTACTCATATTCTTTGAAAATATATTCATTGTCATTATTGATTTTGAATATAAATTCTAAATATTCCCAATATCCTAAATTCTGAAACATATTGATTGCATGTACTATTGCTGAATATTGATTACACATTATATGACAACATTTCACACGATGCAAATGCCACTGTATCACATGCTTCAATAAAGTAATAAATTATCATAATTAACAATGTTGTAAAATGTTCAATAATGATTATTAAAATGTGATGATTAATCGAGATTATTTCGAGCGTATAAATAGCATTATGGAGTCAATATTTAAGGGATTTCACTTTGGCATATTGTTAAGTGGTGGTAAAAGATAAACTAATTAAGCTACACAGCATGAAACCTAATTATTTTGGTTTGTATATTTATCTTATAATGTTTGTTTTTCAATTAATCGATTGAAAAGCAAGGAATACGGAAAAATGGTCTGTATGGGGATTATTACATTTTCAATTGAAATAAAATCAGTCATACGTGTTATCCTAGGCATTCTTTAATTCAATATAAGTATTTTATTCATCTACCATTAGATACTCAGGAATAATCTTGAACATTTCATATCATATCAATATGTACATAATAAAAACAGTGCTATGTATTTTGGAAAGATAACAATCAATATAATCATATTTGAACTGCATTTTGAAATATGTTTCTATTTCTTCTTCTTCTTCTACTACAAAAATACTTTTTGATTGATCTGACAATTGTTAACGCTATCACATGTGCTGGATTTTGACAAGTAAAAACAAATGAATAGAATATCATTAAATTATTTTAAAAAATCACATTGTAGGTACTCTGTTGCTGATAGTTAGCAGCTTCGTTAGCATCAAAGCATCTGTACCGAATCCTGTAGATTGTGGATCTGGCAGTCTAGCTTGTTCTAACTATAACGATAATAATTTTCTCCTTGAAAGAAGCTTTGGTGACCCACCTTTGGAAGGGGTAAGTTATACTTTTCATCTACAAAGTAATGGTTAGCCAACCTGTAACCAATTTTATCCAAATAAATCATTTTCAAGCAATTGTCTTATTCTTACTACAAAATAAAATGTACTGTAACTCTTAAATACTGAGCGGCAGTAGAATGTTTTAAATGAAGTAACTTTCTTATTTCGTTTTCAATATACATTTAGGATAATAGACTGATACTCGTTGGATCAGGCAGTCAGGTAACTCACGATATCAATAACCGACCGCGCTACAGCCTCAGTTTATTGAGTGGCGACGCCTTTAACATCGAACAATTTTGCATTACAACCAATGCGACTAAGATTCGGCTAATTGTGGAATTTGCAAACGGCACAGTGCGGAGATCAGCTGTGAGTTACACATTTATAAAATTTAAAACTCAATGCATTTAGATAATATTTACGTCTTTGAAAGAAAATTAATGATTTATACAAACTGGTTTAATATATTGAAAACGCATGTGCAGGTTTAACAAAATTCTTATTCGAGTTAATAAAGTGATAATTATGTTTGAGTAAAATAGTAAAAAAAAAACTATTTTATTGCAAAAGATTGATAAACCAATAAAAAGAAAACAACAAAAAACATTTTTAAAAACATTTCAAACACAAACTAATTGGCTTCTCTGTTTTTTTTTACAGAACACGGGTAGTGCCGAAAGGACGTATTGTTGGACATCTCCCCTGCCTTTACCTGACGTGCTTAAAGCAAGCGTGAGAATTATAGACAGTGAACACGTTAAAGTCGCTAAAGACTTCGAGGTGCATGCTTGTGGTAAGTAAAAATTATTTAACGACACCGTTATTACTATTTATAAAACAAATGATTATCTATTGAAAAATGTTCAGACCTCTTTAACATTAATTAACTATGCTTATTTTCATTTGCATTGATTTATTGTACCAATCAATCGTTCAAAAATATCGTAATTTATTATTGATACTTTATCATTGATATCATACTTTTCTTATATGATGTCAAATGTTGCGGTTTAAAATACAGTTAATATTTCAATAAAGTGCATTAACCCACCTCAAATCAATTTTATATTAATTTACTTATGCATAATATGTAAAATGAATTTTAGCATGACATCTTTTTTTATGAAATTCAAAAAGGTTATTTTTATATGTATCATATTTATATATTTGATATATATTTTACATTGTCCATAGGACCATTCATTACAAGCACGACGTTAATTCCTACGACATCAACACCAGCATGTGGTTGGTTTTAATATATTAATCTTTATTACAACAGAGTCGTGAAAAATAGCGCTAAAATTTCTTTAATGACACAACTCTCTTAAAAACTAATTAATAATTATCTTATTATTTCATTCTTATTCAATATCAAATACAATTATGTAATTTTGATATGCATTTTAAGTTCCTAACTCTTGGACTACCTGGGAAGATACAGAATGCATAGTTGGAGCCTGTGGAAATGGAGTTTTAAATAGGGAGCGAGAATGCGAAGGGACTTGTAATGACGAATGCATTGGCCAATCTGTTGATTCCAATTCATGCTGTTTTGACTTCTCCGAGTGTGGTAAAATGATGAACTTTTTAGTTTCAACATTATCATTTAGATTGCATAAGATACTTTTGATTACCAATAATAATAACTTGGTCGCATACGTAACCTCTTTTAATATCAAAACATGAGACGGCAAAACTTTGGACTCAGATTTATGATGCGTTGCTTTTCTGTGTGTGACCTTAATAGAATTTTAAAAAAAGAAGATAATAAACTTAATTCAGTAGTTACATCATAAAAATTATGACGCAAGAATGTTTATATAAATAATACAAATAACCTAGTTAGACTCCACACTTTTATAACAACATTATCAGACAATTGCAACGCTGGGACACGCTTGTCATCTACGTATGGGTCATCTGATTTTGACCTGACAATTGCAAACCACGCCTCGCCACCGGAAGGGGTATAACATCTATACACCAAATAATTAAATATAATATGGACACATTTGATGATGTAAATGGAAAACTGAAATTGCCATTAAAGTTGAATACTTAATAAGGTTAAATCAAATAAACTGCAACAAAAGTCAATATTATAAGATCACTCTATACACTTCAGGATTTACAGCTGGTATTGCATGGATCAACAGATTTCGTGACATTTCAACCAAGCGCCCCACAGTATATCTTCAGGTTACCAACCAGCGACTTATTTGAGATTACTGCACTGTGTATAAGAACTAACGTTTCGACAGTGTGGTTTATTCTAGAGTATGAAGATGCAACGATATTCCGTAAACAGGTTAGTGACATGAATAGGGTATCCATGCAAATAATACTTACATTACATTTGACCTTGTGTATTTGCATATTGAAATATCGAAATGGTTATATAATGATAATCTATTATTTATTCATAGAACACTGAAATCGGAGAGAGGTGTATTTGTTTGGAAACTACCCAATGTATGCTACAAAATGTTGCAGCAGTAAACATAATGCTCTTGGATTTGGAAAACACATTTTTTGCAAGCGATCTCTTTTTACTGGCGTGTGGTAAGCTTTAATACAAGTTTCTATTATTTGCAAATGTACACTTGTCGGTATGAATAAGTGGAAAATAATGTGAGTTCAAAGTTTTACGACATAAACCATATTTATAGTGAATAACAGTGAAAAGTTTTATGAGGATGACATGAAATAAATAACTATAAGTATCTTAAAAGCTAAATATGTCACATCGCTATTTACATTTTATTTCAACTAACCCAATATCAACATCATCACCGACACCGACTCCTACCATAACGCCATCTACTACCGCAACACCTATCACAACACCTACACCAACAACCACTTCGACGCCTTCTTCGACAGCTATACATTCACCTACCCTTCCTCCAACGACTGCACCTCATTATACACATCCTCCAACAGCTACACCTTCACCTACCTTTCCTCCAACGGCTGCAACTCCATCTACTCTCCCTTCAACGACTTCACCTACTTCGCTCACTACACCTTCCCTGACCTCTACTTCGACTGAAATTCTAACAACTATATCTGCACCACCATCGACCAACTTCGCCACACCAAACCCTGCAACGCCGACGCCTACTCCTTCGTCAACGGAAACACCGACGCCAACTCCCGCCATAAGTAGATATTGAATTTCTTAACCTTTTTTTCTGTTATAAAAAATCTTTTTCATCAACATTCCAGGAGACGAGTTAAATTAGTGTGTAATGTTTCAGTATTTTGAAATCTACACGTTTGTAATCCCCAAAAGGTTACATTCTTTACATTAATCTTATCGCTTTATGCTGACCATAAGTGTTGGATTATAATGTACAATTATGTTGAAAAAAGAATAACAAGAACAACCTGTTCGACGTCTACGCCAACACAAACACCGGCGTCTACTCCTGCAACCATATGTAGATTTTGATTTTCTTAAACTATTTTTTGTGTAATGAAAATGACAAATAATGGTCATTTTCTCCAATATCCCTACAGACGTGTTTGGGATAGAACCCTGGTATGCAACGTATCATTGTTTTAATATCTATCCGTTTGATATAGTCTTGTTGATACCCTGTTTACATGATTATATTTGGGTCGTCATGTGCCATTATGATGTAATAAGAGCACCTTTATCCAATCAAATTATTCATGTAATTGGTTAAACTAGCAGGAAATTTAGTGGGTTGACGTGATAAAAAACATAAGTTATTATTAAATGAAATTGAAGTATACGGACTATACTTCGATCACCTTTATTTTTACAAAATGATTTAAACCATATTGAAGACGTTTAGTACATCATGCGTGATTCATCGTGTCCCCAATAGGTTAGGCCTATCATATTGTATTTTTGCAATGCGATTTGTATGATCCTAGCATTCATTTTGATTCAGCAACCTGCACTGTACCACTTCTCTCAAACGGCAACTTTGGGACCAGCTGCGTTGAAGGATCAACTATAAGCGTGGGTACTTTTTGTCCAGTAGTATGTGAATCAAACTACCAAGAATCCGTAGCTTTTATAGAATGCACTGAGACTGGCACTTTGGGTACTATATCACCTACATGTACAGGTATATCATGTGTCATAATACTTTTTGTACACTTGAAATTTATTTTCAGTATATACATAAATCTATAAATATTTCTTATTTTATAATTTGCCGAAAAGTCAAACGCATATTATTTGATCATATTAATGCAATTTTAGTGGTCGTAACATTCATTTTACTTCAGGAACATGTAGAGTACCAATTCTTTCATGGGGCAATTTTGGGAGCAACTGCATCGAAGGATCAACAATAAGTGTGGGTACTGTTTGTCCAGTAGTTTGTGAATCAAACTACGAAGAAGCTGTTTCCAATATAGAATGCATTAGTGCTGGGTTTTTGGATACTCCATCACCTACATGTACAGGTAGAATAATGTGGCATTATTATTATTTACATAATTTATTATTTACATTATTATATACATAACTTTACATATATTTCTTAATTTATGATTTGTCGAAATGTCAAACATATTGAATTTCATTAATACAATAAGTATGAAAATAGCATTCATTTAATTCAGCAACCTGTACTGTCCCGATTCTCTCAAACGGCAATTTTGGGACCGATTGCATCGAAGGATCAGCAATTAGCGTCGGTACTTCGTGTCCAGTAATATGTGAAGTTAACTACGAAGAATCCGTATCCAATATAGAATGCATTGGTCCTGGCTTTTTGGATATTCCATCACCTATATGTACAGGTAGAATAATGTTGCAGTTCAAGAATTTTCACTTGCAATTGGTTTCAATAAATAATTATATTAACAAATAATTCTAAATTGATGATTAGTCAAAATACCAAAATATATTGAATTTCATTAGTAAATTTAAATGATCGTAACTTTCATTTAATTTAGCAACCTGTACTGTACCGCTTCTCTCAAACGGCAACTTTGGGACCAGCTGCGTCGAAGGATCCACAATAAGCGTGGGTACTTCGTGTCCAGTAGTATGTGAATCAAACTACGAAGAATCGGTATCCTATGTGACATGCATCGATGCCGGTACTTTTGATTTTGCATCTCCGGCATGTACAGGTATGGATTTATGTAAAAACTATCTACAATTTGATCGTTTATGAAACAATCAGGTAGCGTAATCCCTTTGCTCTTAAGGGGCAATGCCATCTCCCGCCCCATGAACTCGCTTTAGTGTGTTAAAGATGATAAGTTCGATTCGCAAACTATTATATCGTAGGGATATCATTTACTCTGAATAACGTCACTGCTTACTTTCAAAGATCTTTCAAATCGCCTCACTGAAAACACTGTAATCCATTAGGTCACTGACGTGATCGATCAATTAATGGAGAGACAAGAGCAGCGGCCGCCTTTTTAAAGCACTGTAACACAAAATCAATAGCAAATCAATAATCATTGATCACAAACCCTTGAAAACTAACCGTTCAACAAAGTGCCTAATTATCTTTTGAAAAGTTAAGGGGTTGGAGCATTTTTTAACAGTTTTTGAATACATAAAGTAACAATGTACTCTATTCTATAACCAAACCTTTTATAGATTTTATAACATATCAAGCATTTTACTTTTTTTGTGTAGGGAACAATTTCATGTGGTTGTGCTCTAGGAACACCTTATCGATCTAGTTTGGACTTGTAACATATTTTAAGTATAAATATTCATAAGTATTTCGTAATTTTTGATTTGTCGAAATTGGAAACATGCTATATTTTATTCATGCGATTTGTATGATCGTAGCATATTTTGTACTAAAGCAACCTGTACTGTGCCGTCACTTTCAAATGGCAACTTCGGGAGCACCTGCACCAGAGGACAAACAATAAGCGTGGGTACTTTTTGTACCCTAGAATGTGACATAGATTATGAAGAATCTGTAACATCTATAACATGCATCGGTGCTGGTACTTTTGATAATTCATCACCGATATGTGAAGGTGATTAAGCGTGATTAAGCGATCGTTCAGTTTCGATCATAATCATCGATGTTAATATATTTTTCGTCGTGGTAAATGTATTGTTTTGTTTATTTAACATATGTTTGAAGTCCATTGTTTCTAATCATTACGTGTATGAATTCGTTTTAACACTTTTTCGAAATGTTGTGCACCATATTTAATTTTAGGAACATAAATTTATGTTTCTATTTCTTATATCAAAACTTAGAATTTCACTCATTATAAAAAAACTTTATAACATCAAATATAGATTAATCGTACCTGATTCTTTACGCAGTCAATAAAAATCATTCACATTAAAGGTACTTGTATCGACGGGCCTTTCGCGGATAGCGCAGGCGAACCCTTTGATGCAACATCTGAGGGTCTCTACATCGAAGAGATTCGTGTTTGTCAGACCAGCGATTCGGCCTTTCCCAATATTGCCGCCGGTTTTGATCTGTACTTCAATGGTCCTGGTAATTCGGTTGGGGCTGGATGCGATCCCAAAATAACACCATATAGTTTTATTTACCTCGAGACCGGAGAAGTGATTACTGTTGTTGATGTCTACACGGGTACCACGAATGACTTTAATGTGAATGTCGTCGAAGGGTTGACATTTCGAACAAACTACGCGAGAGAGTTTGGACCGTTCGGGCTTACCACTGGTACCAAGAGAACCAGTTATGGTGAAAGGCTGAATGGCATTTTTGGGGAAGCGGGAGTTGTATTGACTCAGATCAATCTTGTTTGGGAATGGTCGCTTGGCTGCGGTAAGATATCCATATTTTATCTTCGTTTGTTCTATCCCCATCCCGAGGCCGAAAGGTTTGTTGGATGCTATAAAGTTACCGAAAACAACATCGAAGTTTTTAAATGCATATCAAAAATAGCATGTACTTATAAACATATTTCTTTAAAGAAATGTGTAAAAATTAATGAATAGCATTTCGCTATAGCTCTAGCTCTCTAATTTGCTTCATTGGATGCGCGCCTTTAGCTAGATAGAAAATGATAAAACTTTGAAGCTCTTTCATGAACGTCATGAGATTCGATCGTAGCTGAATCCACCAAACATTTCTTTTCCACGTTTATCAACCTAATCAGCATTTAATTGTTTAACCAGCCAATTATAAACTTCATATTATATGTTACATAATGGTATATTTGTGTTTGCTGTTCTTTGTACCTAAGAAAACTTTGACAAATTTTGAAAACGAAAACGAACCAAAATATGGCCAGCTTTGTTTTTGTAAACGAAATAGATAGCAGATAATTAGCGCAACTTAAATATTAGAACTGTAGTTATAAATTAAGATTCCTATATGTACCTCTATTAACAATAAACATATTATTTAATTAATTCCTACAGCCTATTGCCCTGCCACGAACCAAGGTCCACATACGATGGTGTGCCTTCGCAAATGGTGGGAGGAGGCTGGCTGTACAGTGCATGGCATAGCGTCTCCTGATCTGGATTCTTTCCAAGTGGATTGGTGGAACGGTAGAGATGGATCATCAGTGCAGAGCGACATGGCCGAACATTTCCGCTTAGCCAGTGAAAATTATATAAACTATCCTGCACGCTGCCTTGGTATCGTCATTCGTTCATCATCTAACATTGCTCCTATTTACATGAATGTCCTGAATTGATTATGTATTTATATTTTTGAAGATCATGATATGGTTATGAACAATGTTATTCATTTCATTATACAAACAAACACGCTTATATATGTTCCTTTTTATGATATCTGAATGAATAGTTTGGCCCATTGTAACATAAAACAGATGGATAACATCAAATATATTGATTGATATAATTTCATGTCGTCAAAATAGGTAGTTGATATTTCAGGTGCTTGTATTGACGGGCCTTTCGGTGGAAGCGATGGCGACCCATTTTACGCAAGATCCCAGGGTCTCTACATCGAAGAGATTCACGTTTGTCAGACCGGAGACCCAGCCTTTCCCAATATTGCCGCCGGTTTTGATCTTACATTCAATGGTACCAGTAGTATGATTGAAGTTGGTTGCTATGATAAACAAGCACCATATAGGGTTGTATCCTTGTTGGCCGGAGAAGTGATTACCGTGGTCGATATCTACACGGGAACCACGAATGACAATGGTGTACTTGTCGTCGAAGGCTTGACATTTCGAACAAACCTCCCGTTTGAGTATGGACCATTCGGGCTTACCAGTGGTACCAAGAGCACAAGTTATGGTGAGCGGTTGAACGGCATTGTAGGAAGAGCGGGGAATGCCTTGAATCAGATCAGTCTGATCTGGGAAGCATCGATCGGATGTGGTGAGATATTTTCAGTTTATACTTGTTTGGCTTTAGTCCACGAATTGATACTTAAAGACTCAGGGGAGGTTATAAAGCTGTTTCTTTGCTTTTATAGATTTTCATCGAGTATTCTAAAATGAATGGATAAGATGTCTGGAAATAATGTCACAATTTTGCAACTCTATATTGTATATATAATGCCACTATTTTGAAAACAGGTCAAAAGAAATATATTTCTCACAACGACTTTTTTACAACGTCTTTCTCACAACGTTTTTCTCACAACGTCTTTCTCACAACGTCTTTCTCATACCGTCGCCTTACATATTCGCCCACACAACGTAATCCTCACAACGTCACAATATAACGTAATCTTTCTGTTCTGTACAAATATCCCAAAATATATCAAATTCTTAAAAAATATATCAAAGTTCAGACCCCCGTATTTCGACAATAATTCGTCGGTCAAACTGAAACCTCAACGTTGCACATCTGCAATATATATTCTGTGTGAAGTTTCAAAACCATAGAACAGAGGCCTCATACCAAATGCCACGGACAAACAACTGCATCGCAAATGTTTACAAATGGACGGACGGACAGACGGAATGGGGGTAGCAATAACCCTCAGTCAAATTTGTTGGCTGAAGGCTAAAAAGTAGTAGATCGATTATATACCGAATTAAACAGCACATAATGTGAGTTCATTTAATAAGTTTTACGACTCTGCATTTTGCTTGTGACGATTCCGTGGACTCTTGAAAATAGCTTGTAACAAACCCTTTAAGCTTCATTTTCATGGCTGTTTTAATATCTGGTCAGAATTTATATTTGTAATTGGTATATTAGGACGTTTTAGTTGCATATTCACAAATTCAAGCCAATAGCACCGGTCGCTAGAGTTAATAAAAGCATTTCGCGAATGGCCCGACAAAGGGCACAGGAATTTGAATAGGTTGAACGCTGCCTTCACGGGTTTCTTAATGGATCAAAAAGCCACGTAAAGTAAACATTTTGTATTACACCGTCAATATAACAAGGGTAAATTATGCCTTAAAACTTCTAGCAGTTTATTCAAATATTACGGCTACATTAACAACGTTTGGAGCATATGCAGTGTGATTACGTGTGATTCTCAGTTAAACAAAAAAAAAAAAAAAAAAAAAACTTTTTTTA
>LQRL01103961.1:9325-32020 GCA_001703475.1 Hydroides elegans
CAAAATCTCGGGCGCACTTTTCGGAAAGGAGTGCGCCCGTGGGCGCAAGATTTTGTCTGACCAAATGCATCCCTGTTGTTTTTTGCATACCCTATTTTAGATAAAGTAAACATTCTGCCTTTTACGTCTTATGCATTGTCATTTGAACCAAATGCTTTACCGTGTTTTAATCAATTTATATTTATCAATTGCAGTTTCAATTTGTATTAGCTATATATTTGACCTTTTCCTGTTTCATAGGTGAGCTTCTGTCGGTCTTAGATGACGATTTCAGCATGGACGAGATCAAGCACCGCCGAGCCTTGGTAAGTATTTTATCGAGATTCAATGCTTTGATATTGATTTTATTTCATAAAGACACATTAAGAAGTCCTGTAAAGCATCTTTCAAGAACATTAAAGCGCTTTGTTCAACAAGCTGTGAACTGAAAAAAAAATAGATCTTTGATTCTTGACGAACGATTATTCAAATTGGAACTCGTAAATGTAACGCTATAAATAGCCGCGTTGATTGTGAGCATGGTAATTATGTTTTTTTTCATCTAAATTAGATTTATAATATGCATCATACACTAAAATCAAGCTTTTATCTAAGAAACATTAAGTCTGGTTTAGTTAAAATGTTATTAACGAGAGGGACAAGGGTTCCTATGCCAAATTGGATATATATCCGCATATAAAAAAATCATAATTAACTTAATTTTGCTATAATATTTTAAAAATTCCAATTGTATTACAGCGCGCGGAAATGCAGACGCGTGGTATGGACGCGCAAGAATACAAAGAGTTCGCAGAAGCCAGACAGGCCAGTTTCGGTAGGACATATAATCTCTTTTATCCAATCTGAGCAAAACGTGGTACGTCTATTTAGATATAACAGTTTACTATCGTGCAACTTAATCAACAAAAGTTTTGTTTAAGAAATGAATTTATGCTATATTAAGAACCTGAATTCCAACATGAGTTCTGAATAGCCAATAGCGGTTAGTGCGTTGAAGAGCTAACATACCATAGACTGTAAAAAAAATAACCATGAATCATTGTGATATTAAAGTAATGGCTCAGTGTTGTCGATCAGGCTTGTTCAAATGATGAAGCCATGCTTTATTAAATGTTTCATGCATTTATTATTGCTAATCTTTCATGCTCTTGATTGGCAGGTAACCGACTAAAAAGCAGCAAGTTGAGGGACTGGGTGTCGCAAATCGTTTCTCTGGAGATCAAACCAAACGTCCTCGCCTTTGAAGTACTGTCTTACATGGCTTTCGAGACTGTTGCGCAGGTCAGTATCTGGATTTCAAAAGTACACCATATATCAGTGCCATTTACTTTTTAGCTTTCAACCCTTATGAAATGACAATAATTTCTTCAAAAATAATGAGCCTAAACGATATTAAATATGTGTAGGCTCATAGCCACCCGTTTGCAATGCTGTCATGTCAGAATTAACACAAAGTCCAATAGAGTTCTCAACTTATTTAACAACTGGACGAAATGTTCGGTTAGCGGTCGCTGGATATCTGGAAATAGGCATTGAATATCTGAAACTTAGCTTCGCTCGGCATACAAATCCTATATGAGGACAGCTCTGTCATGTTAAGTTTTAGAAATTATTGTTAAAGTCTTCAAATGTCATATTTTTATGTGGTAAATTTCCAATTAGATAAATGAGATTTTCTTCTATTTTTTTTTCTAAATAAATGCCGTTGTAGATCATGGACCTGGCGTTGATCGTGAAACGCGACTGCAACGCCAAAGCAGAGGACCCATTCTCCAAGGTGACCCCACACTCGGGCCTTAACTACGAGTCACTTAGCAACGGCGTCGTCAAGGGCCAGATGGCGCCACCACAGAGCACGGCAGTTGTGCAGGCGCTCAAGAGTCCTAATTCGTCGGCGCCCGCGTCGCCACTCACGGTGAGTGACCTAGAGTGCGTGGATTTAGATGGTTTAGCTTGGGAACAAGTAAATTGTGTGGAATGCAGAAATTATCTTTGTACTACCCAGCCTATCTGAAATTATCACTTAACGCAGTTCTGTATTTAAATGCGTGTCGTTTGAAAACGCTTTTTTAACCCAGCTTTCGTGAAACGAAAACTGGGTTTGTGAGATCGGTCGGTGTCGTCCGCCGTTAGTTAGTTAGTTAGTTAGTTAGTTGGGTAGTAAACTTTTTCATAAAAACCTATCTCCTCCCACAGTTTTGGTCGCAAAACTTTCAAACTTGAACCCAAGCACCTTTATGGTATCCTAATACTGGCTTGTGCTTTATAGGACGATTGACCCTCTTGGCTCGCCATGGTGGACTTTTCCGCCATTTTGGTCTTCTATATAGAGAAAAACTCTTTCCTCTCTAACCTATCTTCTCCCACAATTTTCACAGTAGAGCTTTCACACTTTAGCCCAAGCATCTTTATGGTACCCTCATACTGGCTTGTGCTTTATAGGACAATTGATCCTCTTGGCTCGCCATGGTTGACTTCGCCATTTCCGCCAATTTGGTCTTCTATATAGAGAAAAACTCTTTCCTCTCTAACCTATCTCCTCACACAGTTTTGAGAGTAGAGCTTTCACACTTTAGCCCAAGCATCTTTATGGTACCCTCATACTGGCTTGTGCTTTATAGGACGATTGATCCTCTTGGCTCGCCATGGTTGACTTCGCCATTTCCGCCAATTTGGTCTTCTATATATAGAAAAACTCTTTCCTCTCTAACCTATCTCCTCACACAGTTTTGACAGTAGAGCTTTCACACTTTAGCCCAAGCATCTTTATGGTACCCTCATACTGGCTTGTGCTTTATAGGACGATCGACCCTCTTGGCTCGACATAGTTGACCTCGCCAATTCCGCCAATTTGGTCTTCTATATAGAGAAAAACTCTTTCCTCTCTAACCTATCTCCTCCCACATTTGTGATAGGAGAGCTTTCAAACTTTACCTCAAGCATATTTATGGTACCCTCATACTGGCATGTGCTTTATAGGACGGTTATTCTCAATTATGGTGCCTATACTAAATAACCATATCTTATCTGAAAGTCTTTTGGTTGATATAATGGCCGGGGATCATAATGTACTCATACATATCATTTGTTCAATCATATCGCATATGTGCCTGTAGCTCAGGGGTATAGCATAGTAATCATAGTCATAAGGTTGTGGGTTCGAATCCCAGCTTGTACAACCTATTGCTTATAATGATGCTATAATTATGAAAAAAAAAAACAATTGTTATTTATATGCAGATGTTTAAACAAATGCCATGGATAACATATGATTTTTTTACCGGTGTATGCATTAACACATCCCTGTCAATTTTCGTTAAACAATTAACAAAAACGCGCTTGCTAGTGCTTAAAAGTCATATATGTAAACTAAAGCTGGGTCATTGTCCTTGACAATCTTGTTTGTGCTACTATTCAGGTGCCGTTTGAGCGTCTTCCTTCAAAAGTTCAATTATTGTGAGTAATAAGAAAAAAAATCTACTGCCAAAACTCGACACATACATCATATCTTATTTTACAGAGTCCCCCATCTACCCCTACCACGCCGAGCACAACGGGTTTCGTGAATCTCAGCTCAAGTGGCAGTGCAACAAAGTCGAAGGGAAGCAGCAAAAAGAAGAAAAAGGCAAGTGAAATATTAGTACGGCGTATGATGAAGGGAGCAAAATGGCTGATTCTTTCTTATTATTAGCATATTATCTCGACATAGACTACATGTATGCATACCTATTCAAGTATACACATGCTTGAAATTATGATAAATGACTCCCAAAGCATCGCTTACGGTAGTTAAAGTCGTTTCCTTGCTACTTGGAATATTGTCTTCAGATCAGCCATCAAATTCACCATTAAAACTTGTTTTTTTTTTAAATCAAAACGTTTAACGAGGATAAGCATTAGCCTCGTTAAGCATAAAGCTTCAAATATCTTTACATTTTCCTTTTGCATTTTCTCCAGGCCGCCTCGGCGACTTACCGCGACCTTCACACGTACAACGCTGTTACTCCGCCAGAAATTCGCGAAGCACTTCGAAGATTCACTGCGGATTCGGGGCCTTTTGTCGACCTTACGGTAAGGCTTTCAATGCAATGTAATTTGGTTATTGCAGGGTTTGATTTATGAAGTAAGATGTAATTCACTTGCGATACATTGATGCCTAAAATTTCATAGAAGGCAAATCATTATAAAACGAAACCCTTTTTTAAAAGCTTGAATGAAACGTCTAGTTTATATGTTAATCGTTTTTCGAAATTCATATATCTTAACTGTTAAGTGGTATTATAAAATTAAATGCTATAAAAATGCATTTTCTGATTTCAGAAAGCGCCATCGGTATCTTCCAAGACCTTCTTGCTGTGTGTGTGAATCTGACGCCACCTTATTTAGGAGGATTCCATTTCTAGTCCGTGATAAAAACAGTACCAGGAGCATTTACCAAATGTACGCCGATTCAATGAGATGATACAAAGCATTGAAGGATCAAGAGGTATCCTCGCAGATATGTATCTGGCCGAATCGTTTTCAAAATGACATTGGAGATGCTTCGATAATGCACGCAAGACGGCCTATCACGTTAATTGCTGAGACGGCTTTAGACTAGATGAGACAGCTTTATGTGTATATGAGGAGACACTGACCGAATCACGGAGAACTTTTGAGTGACCTTTGCTCTTGAAAAAGTGTCGGAGGGTCAAATCGAGATAATTTGTCAAATCTAATGAGGCTAACGGTATTTAAAAGTACAACAAAACAAAAAGAATAAAAGACAATCTCTTATTGTATTTTGATAAAACAGAGATCGGACAATTTTTCCATAGAAATATATGATTGATTCACGTATTCTTAAAAAATAATACAGTTTAGCTCAGTGTTTAGATGCTTATTTTTTTTAAATGTTCAAACTTCTGTTTGTTGCATATCATGTAAAGCAAAATAAAACATGTCATGAGATGCTCTTTCACTCAAATGCATTTAAAGAATTCATTTAAACTGAAATGAATTAAAATTGGTGTCTGATAGATTACAGTCTACAAACTTTGACATTGGTTTTTTTTAATGAATGGAAGGCGCATATTATTATCTTAATCTAAGTCAAAATATCTATCGAAATAATGTACCTGTATTTATTTTATAGAATATATTTATTCTGACTTTGACATAACGAACGTGAGCGAGTGAATGCAAGGGAAAAAAATGGTTTTGTACAATAATAACAATGATAACTTTCATAAGCACGCAATTAATTTTATACAATAATAGTATGATATTTTATTTACAGAAAAAATATACACAAGCTATTTAGATAATTGGATGCTGCGAGTGATATTTAATAGTTTATATATCGAGGTTTGGCGAACACTTTATTTTGCTTGGATGGTCGTTTGATTATCCTGCGATTCTTATCTACCAATCTGCCCTTTGGTTGATACCTACTTTGAGTCAAATGTTTCTTTGTATTTACTCCTATATTTCTATGGGAATTAGATCTTGTCCGCTGATGATGAAATTGTATTTGATTAGGCCCAGAGACGCGCGCTTGTGAAATGGGTGGTGGTACCGGCTTAGGTCTTCTCATTATTGGACCACGCGATACCGGTCCATTTATGATGGGATTTCGCCCAGGCCGCACCTTATAATCTCTTCGTGATTGCGAACCAGATAGATGATGGAATCGTTTTATCGGAAGGTTTTCGGCTCTTTCGGATCCCATTCTATGACCCTCTCTCTGATACACCCTGCCCTCTTCTCCTCGCGTATGTCTAATTGACATCTCACCGTCAGAATCATCAAAGGTCGTTGTCGGTTCCCAAAGAAAATTCATCTCGGCATCATCCTCATATTCCTCTTCATTATCGCCTGCGGCTTCATACTCGTGCTTGACAACATACGGTTGCCCTTGACGACCAGTATCTCGCTGGTTGCTATGGGCCGTTGCGTGGGTATTGGGGTTTAGTTCTTTCTGGTTGGGAAACATAGGTCTACGTCGTCGATGTGGTTGTGCCCTGGTGTTGCGAGGAGCAATCATAGGGCGTTGCCATGCGACGGGAGGTGGTTGGTAAGGGCGAACGAGGCGATTTGATGTTGTTGGGATGGGTGGCGGTGGCATGTGGTTGTGAAGGACTGATTGAGAGACATACGGGTTCTTAAAACTTGTTGTAGTGGGTAGGACCGTATTTCTGAAATTTGATACTTGGTTCGATTCTTTCTTTGATTTACTGTCGGTATGAGGGTAAAGTGCCTGTGAGAGTGAATTCTCCATAAACAACACGGGGTCAAAGGTGCGATCATCAATATTGGCAAAGGCGACATTATGAACTTGAGGGGCTTGTGGCATAGGAGATGCTTGCGCCCCCGTTTGTTTCATTCCCATGGAATTCGCTTGGCCCATCATTACAGTCTGTTGAGTTTGAGTGCTTTGAGATTGTGTGTCCGGCGCATTCATATGTACGCGGTTTGGATTCACATACATTCCTCGCTGCACTTCAACTAGATTCTGTGCGTTACTCAGGCCTGGATTTTGTTGGGTTCCATCCTCAAGCAATCGGTTGTATATCCGCACATTGATATCAATCGCTTCTGGTGGTTTGTTTGGTTTTGCAGTTTCTATCGCCGCTTGATTTTGAGCCATTTGAGATAGCATAGGCATGGAACTACCTTGTTGTAAACGAGCTTGCATTTGTTGCAAAGAAACCATTTCGTGTTTACGCATCAATTCTTGTTTCTTTTCTTCCATCAGCTTCTGATTTTGAATCAGCTTCAAATGTTTTTGAAGTTTCTCCTGCTGATTAAGAAACGCCATGATTTGCTTATGATTCGCGTGCAGTACGTTCATAAGATTCTGTTCATGTTTACTCATTGTCGACATATCCATTGCTTTCAATCCTAGCGCTTGTTGTAATTTCAGCATACTTGTTTGATTGGGCACCATATTTTGAACCATTGGATTCATCATTTGAACATTGCTCTGCATTTGAACAGGAACTGCATTGGGCATGTGTAGATTTTGAATAACCTGTGGTTGCTGTGTCATAACCGGGTTTCCTGTTGGTCGCATTGGAGGCATCTGTCCTATGTAAGCCCCGATTGGTGGCATATTAGGTTTTCGAAGAGTCGCCTGGATGTCACCAGAGTTGAGATATTCCATCGCACCCGATAGACCCAATGTCATTTCTTTGCCTGCTTCACCTATAGGTTGTGAGGTGTTTTCAGGCGAGCTGGTTTTGGGTTCGATACTAGGTGCGACTAATGGTGCTACGGGAGTTTCGTAAGTAGGGTTGATATCTGGGTCGAACATGCCCATAGAACCGTCATAATTGTAATCATACACGTTGATATTTTCAGAATCAGTGCCACTTTCAGCGGTAGTCGATATATCACCTGTTTCCTCACCAAAGGTAGGATTTTCATAACTTGAATACAGCAGACCTAAAATGTCGTCGTTCAAGAGTTGATCGTAATCATAGTCCGAACCTATATCGATATTTGATTCTGCCGTAGGTGGTTGCATGTCTGTGTTTGCGTTCATGTTTTGTTGCAATAGATTAAGGATGTCACTGTTCAATAACTCGTCGTAGTTATACATAGGATTAAAATCAACGTTGTCAGAATCCTGACCCGTTGGAGTATCTTCGTATTCATACACTGGTTCATTATTAGCCTCATTCAACGAGTCTTCATTTGACGGCTGGTTAGTTGGGTTCAGCGTCATTGAATTCTGCTCCAAAGTCCTCAACATGGAAAGGGTTCTCGATAAATCCTGTTTGGCTTTCTTGATTTTATTCAATGTCTTTGTTTTACCTCGCTTCTTACCAGTATCCTTGCTCCGTTTATCATTCTGAGTATTCTGAGTATCCATAGCAACTGTTTCACGATTTTTTTGTGAGTCATCTTTCATATCCTTTAAGCTCAGCACAATTGGTTCCATCGCATCAGATTCACGCTTAGTATCCGCAGCCAGCGTTGGTATAACTTGCACTGTATTTCCGACACCAAAGCCCTCTTTCGCTTTCAGTTGTACCCGCTGATAATCCACATTATGTATTATGGGAGCTTCTTGGACCCAACTGGGGATATTGCCATCCATGGGTTTATAATCATTATTATCCTCGTTCTGTGATTGGTTGCTTTCGTCATCCATAGCGCCACAGCTTATCTCCTTTTCTCCATTCTTGTTTATGATTGTTTCGCAGGCCAAGAGTTTGATTCCATTTACAGGGTCGTTTTCTGTACCCTTGCTTAGTTGTGATAAATCGATATCCAGGAATGAGAAATCAAGATCACTGATACTTTTGCAATATATTGTCTTTATTATAACTACTAGAATTGATATCTTGAGAAGTAAAAAGGCTCGCATGGTGATTGATTTGTATTTTACAACTTATTTTTTTTTGTCACCAAGCATATTTGGATTTATTGCGTTTTCATCATGTTTGTTTGAACTCACAGTAAATTGGCGGGTGCGCCGATAATTGTAAATAAACCCATTAAGCACGGGTATAGTCAATTTTACGAAAATCTAGCCGTAATCAAGATAATTGTCATTGGTGCTTTAAGCCATTAAAATTAACGCTTTAAGTGTAGCTTAACACATCATTGCATTTCATCACCCTCGCTAATCCTCGCTTTCAAAACGAGTCAGCGATACTCATGTAAGTGCTAAATTTAATTTGCCTAACAGTGTCAATTTCAGTGCGTGTTTTTATTTTTTAATGATCAATCTAATTGTAATGGCCTGAGGGGGCATTTGAGTGAAAATGTTGAGCATGCGCATGAATATGTTTAGGGAATTTGTTTTGATAGTATTTAAATTATATTTCAATTTGTAGTATTATGAAATAAATTTGTTTCTTGTCGGATGTTGTTTAACTAAGCACCATCAGACTAAAGCGAAAAAGTTTGTCCTCAAAGGTCGATATAAAAATTATTTCATCAAACGCACAAGTATTTTCTATGGTAATGACCGATTCGTTGTTGTAGATACCAATAAAAGCATGATAAAAATTTAGAAAATTCTTGAAATATTTTCTACCAATGATAGATTTACTTCATATGATGTATATAAATGTCAGATTGTGTTATATGCCAGGAATCGTGAATCATGTGATCCATTTTTAATGTACGTGCAAAAAAAGTTGAGTCAGTAATTTAGTGCATGATACCCATTATAAATCATAGAATGATGTTGAGGAGGAAGACAAAACTATGTTAAAATGTTTTGAAAATCGAATTCAAGCTTTATCCATTATCGACAACATTGCATATTGTTGATGTCACATTTTTATAAAAAGACTGTATTTATATACCAAGCTTTAAATGAATGTATTTTGTCAGATAAACATCGTCCACCGTTTCTGAATAGCGTTTAGGTATATTGAATAAATGTATTTTGCCTTGATCAAACAATCCTGCTACAAAAATCAATTGTTAGCTACACTGTCCCGACTTGGGGCTAGTTTACATTATGAAATGTGGCTCACTCATTTCTCTATTAGCAGACATACATGTAAAGTGTATATTTCCTATATCTGTAATTGTGACAACGGATAGTAAACTGTTAAATAAGGTATCATTCTGTATATCAGAGATATCATAAAAATGTATAGGAAAGAAACAATGCCGACACCCAGTCTGGGTACACTTTGTGACATTGCAAAGAAGGAAAATCTGGATCTGACAGAAGAGGAATTAAAGCATTGTCAAGGTATGTATACATGTATATATCATAATCACTTATTAAACCATATAAAATATGCGATACACGTGTGCATTTCGTATTTAAACCAGATAATATAATTCTAGTCTTATGTTTCATGTACTCGTAAACTATAAAATCGAGAGAGAAAAGCTATCGGCCAACGTAATATAATGTTATGAGTTTGATTTCAATATGTTATTACTATTCCTTTATTTTGATACACCATATGAGAGAACTTTTGAATATTCTTTAGTCTTATTTTTTTTACATTTTATGTTATTAGCAAGCATTAAGAGGAATGTGGCAAACCTGTCCAAGCTAGACGATATTGCCTCGCCCACCCTTCCCGTGAAATACGCTCGCGCTCCAGGCGAAACATACAGACCGGATCCTAAGGACAATCAATACAATGCATGGTAGGTGATTCTGAATAACCATTTCCGAATCCGATAAGTGCAGAAAACTCTCATCTTTTTATGATTCGATAGGGGTCTATGTCTTTAATGATTCTATAGAGCATTTATATGCTACATAAAGGTTACGTTTTATTCACAATTATTTGGAAAATATTTGATTTCATTGCTGTTAGATGTTTATATTTCAAGGTGCTACCGATGTCATATCCAGGGTGCGTCAGAGGGAAAACTCAAAGGCTACAAGATTGCAATAAAGGACAACATACAAGTAGCCCAAGTGCCTCTTTCCAATGGTTCGCGTCTTTACCAGGGATTTGTACCTGAAGAGGACGCTACTGTTGTAACCAGAATACTGGATGCAGGTGTGTGCATTTTGAACTTAAAATCAAATTTCACTTCAATGTCAACATATGCAGTGAATCAATGGTTAACGTTATAATAAAAAACTGACTATACTTTATTTCATGGATCTATAGTAAATGTCATCAATAAACATACCTTATAAGTCTGACATGCTTTGAAAGTTGGGAGGGGGGAGGGCAGGAAGAGGTGTCCAATTTTTTATCAAACGTCCTTATGAAATTCCGAAAGAAAATTCCTAAAAAATGGAATGCATTTGAAAATTCCATAGTGTCTACTTTAAAATCGGTTCATACTTATGGACCTTGATTTAAACTTTTTTTCTCTATTTCAGGTGGTGAAATAATAGGAACCACGAATGTCGAGGACTGTTGCTTATCAGGAAACAGCTTTAGCGGAATCAATGGTCCCGTTCTCAACTCTTTGGATCCCACGCGATCTAGCGGAGGGTCCTCTTGTGGCAGTGCTGTTGTTGTATGTATCCGGATTTACATGTACAGCTTCTATCTATAATTGTTGTTCGTATGATATGACATTCCCACAGTCAATTTTATTTGACAATTAATTACTAACTGCATAAACCGAAATTAGAGACGTCATAGAAACGTCGCGACAAAATCCGACTTTGAAACATCAGTGCTTTACGTTTTGATAACAACTGAAGCAGTCCAAATTAGTTCATTAGAATTCTATGTTAATAATGCATTATCATAAGTTCAACGTCGTGACTTTCATGGAGGCTTCCACAAATATCCTTATAGGATGTTTAGATACATAAATCAAACAAATATTGTATAATTCTGCATGCCGATAGGTGGCGACAGGAGAAGCTGACATGGCTCTGGGAACGGATCAGGGTGGCTCCATCCGGATTCCCGCCAGTTGGTGTGGTCTGGTTGGTAAGTGATCCACGTATTGTAAAGATACGGGACAATTTTAAAAATTGACCTTATGTAAGAAATATAGAATGACATTAAATTCAATTTAAAAAGCATTTCGGTTGATGAAAAGAGTATATGTTTCAAAGCTAACGCAGTGAAATGTTGTTTCTAGCACATTTTAAGATTAATATGGCAATACGTTGAAGTGACAACATATAATGTCCAGGTATAAAGCCAACCCACGGCCTAGTGCCATACACTGGTGCATTGTCCATGGACCCGATGGTCGACCATTGCGGTCCTATAGCTGGGACTGTGGAGGATTGTGCGCTCATGCTTGAGGTAGGAGACCATTTATTCAAGAAAATCAATTTCGTGAAAGTGAAAGATAAGTTGCTCTTGAACATGAAACATGAAAATATCGCCTTTTATTGTATTTTGAAATTTAATTATGTGTCTAGGTGATGAATGTAATAAACCTACTTTTAAGGTTTTTTATTGCAACCAATTAGGTAATACCATAGTCCAGTTAAATCATTGTTTGTATAAATATCCACCTATTTAACTTAAACGGAGGTTGATTTTTTCCAGGTTTTGGCGGGCTATGATGACGGGTTAGACCCGAGGCAGTTTCCTGGAATGTCAGTACCAGAGTATTCCAAATTAATACAGGTAGAATTCTAATGTCAGTCATTACCCATGTAAATAAGGGACTGTGCAACTCAGCAATATACTAATTATTATAGTAAAAGATAATCAGATAACAAAAGGGCGACTTTGTGACGTACAGTTAGAGAAAAGTAATTTATCCCTAATCTGGCGGATCACCAGTAGGCCAGCTTTAATCATGATCATGGTAACCATTATTTTAAAGCGAATTGGTTGCCACCTTATTGGTATAACTTGGCTCTTATTCGAATTCGCATTATTCTAGATTGACGCAAAAGGGAAGAAAGTAGGATTTCTATTGGAAGCATTTGAAGGATGCGATGAAGAAGTGGTAAAGGTTGTTCGAGCCACTAAAGAGATATTTGAAGCAGCCAACTTGGGTGTTCAGGATATTTCAGTGCCAATGCATGAACACGGTATATGACTAAACAATTTTTAGACCCACATATAAATTAAACCATACGAGTAAATGACTATAATCATTTTTATTTAGTTTCGATGATGTCAATATTTGTTAGCTATTCAATATGAAATTATTTGTTATAGTATTTGTTTTCTTGCTCGAGTAAGGTGGTCTGATCTATGGCGCGATATCGAGTCAGGGTACACTGCAGAATAAGAAAGGTAGGCGAATAAATTAAACAGATTTAAAACTTTTTTTGTTTTCAAAATATTGGTTGCAGACAGTAATGGTGCAAGTAAAGACATATAATTGTGAAAAGGAAAAATGTGACGGTTATTAGCATGTTTACTTCTCTGCTTTAAGCGAGCCATATATTGATTCTGGATCTGCACAATTGAAGGACAACAATGTGTTAAGACGACATAACATGTTTCGCTAAAATGTTTTGCAAAATGTCACATGATCATAGATCCATGTGATACACTTGAATAAATCTACCAAATCAATGCGATCATAATTATATTGTCGTTTGGCCACTTGCCAATCCTTATACAAATGACCAATGTAAAAACATTCAATGCCCTCTTTCTCAAAACGTCGATTTCAGACTTAACATTTTGTTGCACAGAGCCCTTCAATTGTTTAGATAATCGTAAACAAATCAGAGTGTACACCCATCACGTTCAAACTTAAATAAACATCGTCAATACTTTTACAGCTTTATTGGATATCTACTATTCTGACGTATTTTTCCTAAGGATTCGAATAAGCTAAAAATACACTTTTTTATCTACTATTTTCAGGAGTAGCCTTTGGTCAACGTGGATACAAAAATGCGGCTCTTGTTGATTTTCTCGACTCCACGATCAAAACCCGACACAATGAAATCGGCGACAACATTAAGTTCATGCATCTCAATGCAAAATATCTCGAGGTTCGATGGCAAATTTATGTATAAGCATTCATAAAAGATAACGTAAATGTTGTGTCAACATATATTGAAAAAACATATCAGATCCATTATGAGCATTCAATGGAAAATGAGTTTTTTTGTTATTAAAAAAAGAAGAAAGTATAAGGAATTTGAATCCCAATGTCTCCGTCACTGAAACCGCGTGATTATTAATTATAACCTCAAGTCAATAATCACGGGGGTTGAATGAATACCAAAAGAAACCGCATTACCATACATGTATACTTAACCGAGGGTTGCATTATTTGAATGATTTGTCATCTATTTTTTTTTCGCTAACAGGATCGGGGAGGAGCGCGATATTATGCAAAGGCGGTTAATCTTATTCCAAAGTTGAGACGCGCGTATGACGAAGCACTAAGTCAAGTGGACGTGCTTGTGATGCCTACGTTGCCATATGTGGCGCCCAAGTTACCAATAGAGAAGCCTAGCCTTCAAGGTATGGGTATTCACATGGTTGAAATAATTTCAGTTGCATATACATGAACTTAACGGGTGGCGTGCAAATTGACGGTCACGAATGTCTTGTTTTTTTCGGTCGAAGGCAGTACGCTTTCCATTCTTGATGATGACACCAATCCAGGCCAATCTACGCACTGTTCAAGACCGTAGAAAATTTAGGATCGTTCCCGGCAGTCAATCAGGACGATACTAGCTTACGTATACACATATTTAATTTCCCTTTCGATTTTCTTGGGGTTTAAATGAATATATTTGAACCCAACAAAAAACAGATATTTTCAAAAGGCTTTTACAACGTCCACTATTATATATAAATCTTATTTGATTAAAAACAGATCTCGGCAAACAGTTAGGAGGCATGGTAAACAAACCCGCGCGCTTCAATTTAACGGGTCACCCAGCATTATCCATCAACGCGGGTTTTACGGAAAAAGAAAAGCTTCCGGTTGGAGTGCAGATTGTTGGAAAACTCTTTGACGACGTTACAGTGCTACAGGTTGCTAAGGCGTTCGAACACCAGCGTGACATCATGCATGGCAGAACCATGGCAACCGACGATGAGATTTCGCGGGAAATCGTAGCCAACGCAATCAGTTACTGTACGTAGCGGATGTATGAAATCTGTGTGAAATTAGATTTGGTATATGAGTTCAAGCTATTTATCAGTCCAGTTTTGTAAAGGCTTTGCATATCCTTTCATAATCAATTCATGAATAATTGGGACATCTGTTTACATTTAAATAAGATGTCATGCTATGTACTTAGAAATATGTGAGTTTATTTATATAAATAGGATATTCAATAATATGTTAAACCATAGTTAATTTGTTAATTAACTCATTTGACAAGCTAATGATAACACAAATATACATTGAAATAACCCACATAAGAACGAAAAGCCTACATGCATACTGAATCATATTTTTAGCCAAGCCTGGTTTAAACATACGGGTGTAGGGCAAAAGCCCCGTAGGTACAAGCCCCGTAGGGCAGAAGCACCGCGATTTTTTGCAGCTAGGGCGAAAGCCCCGCGATACTTTTACGTACATATTTTTATAATTTATTAAATATATCGATGATATATTCTTATTCAAGCAAACCAAATTGTAAGTGCAACTATTTTTGACTCAAATACATGATCTCATTAAACGGTACTGTTATTCAAATGATCGGATTAGCTGGATCCTTGCATGAGTTTAGAATTTTCGCTATTGATTACAACATTTACTCGATAATTGCAATCAGCGATGCAAATTCAATATTTCTTTAGTGCCTTCGTTTAATAATGATACTTATGCAAGACTATAAAATAAAACATATTTGCCCTCATAGAAATAAAAAAATATTTAAATTTATTTTTGATATCGCGGGGCTTTCGCCCTAGCTGCAAAAATCGCGGGGCTTCTGCCCTACGGGGCTTTCGCCCTACGGGGCTTTTGCCCGCGCACCTAAACATACAAGTACAAACGTTATACACGCTAGAATTCGGTAAATATTTAATTTCAACATTTATGCATAAAAACATCGAACATTGAACAAAATATATTTTGGAATGAGCATTACTGATGATATGATTAAAGTGCACAAGATTGTATTAGCCCGAAGCAGCACTTAAGCAACGCTTCAGCGCAGCCTCCACTTGTCACACCAAATTTTACTTGACACACGGGGGCACCCACCCAAATTTACAAGTACAAGTGTTTACATTAGGTCTCATTTACGCATAACCAAAACACTTAAAACATACATGTATACTCTTCCAAGCTCACTGACGACAACCGCTAACCGACAAACGATAAATGTTAAACACTATGTACGATAAACGTTAAACGATAACCGCAAAAGCGATAATAGTTAAACGATTATTCTGATATTGCAAATCGTTTAACAACGGATAAGAATGGTCCGTGTACCTACCGTCCATTTGATTTTTTCGACATTGTACTTGGTATAAAAAACGTTTTTGATGTCAATTTCTTTGTTTGTGTATAGGAAAAAAAAGCAAAGCCATTTTTAGATTTTGTGTGTAATGCATAAAGAACAACAAAGGAAAAAGCTTTTTCGTTTTTGCTTCTTTGAACATAATGTACATGATACAGAAAAGGAGGGGCGCCACCGTCGCAAACACGCGGGGATCACATGGTGTTTGTTTATATCGTAATTATTATTTTTAGAAATCGCCCTCAAATATATATATATATGTGCAAGAAATAATCAAATATGAATGGTTTCAGTAAAAACAAAACAAAGCCACGTGGTTTAAATATGTGCGCGACAGTGGCGCCACCACTTTTCATTCTTAATGCTCATGCATACAAAACGACAAAAGAAAAAGCATACCCTTTTTGGTTTATTGATTTTTCGCGTTTTGACAATGAAGAGCAGTGAAGCGTTGTAATTGCCTTGTGCTACTTAAAGCGCGTTAAAAAAAGTAATTGATTGCACATGTATGTTGTATTTCATGCTTGGATTTGAGATGAAATAAAACAATTTTTCGTCTTTCATACATTGTTTTCCTCTTGAAAAAACGACCAAGAATGTTGTTTGGTTTGAATCGCGCGTCACTGTAACATCTCGAATAAAAGCACATACGTAATATATTGTGAACGTGGCTAAAGGGAACATCGGTTGAATCAAACCAATGATTAGGATTAAAGTGATTTATCAATCTATGAAATAACATACAAAACGCCAAAATACGGATTTGTTCAATAAGTCACAGTTACAAATCGGATAAGAACCTGTTCGCGTTAGATATATACGCAACCTCTTGACATTTATATCCCTTAACAGCGTCAGATCCAAAAGACGCCCCAAAAGCAGCCACTTAACAAAATCCTACTTTTTACAGGGGGATCGGTGACGATACTGCTCAAGCTGTTGAATAAAGCCTGTGTCATAGTTAAAAATATTTGAATAGAGTTTAGCAGGAAAATGTCATTGTCGGGTTATGAGATTTGTGCATTGCTAAGTGCGTATAATCCAGATATTAAATAGCTTTTGAATGACTAACGCAAATACGTTCAACGTTCAAATTGCATAAAATCCCAACTGCATATACAATTCTTGTTCATTTTTTTTGCGTTTTGCATATGTCGCAAGACTAAAACAGGATTAACGAATTTCTTGTATGGCCGTTAACATACAGTTAAAACCATTTCCAATTTGACAACTGATACGAATAAACGAATTAACGAATACGAATAAACGAATAAACGAATACGCATAAACGAATAAACGAATATGCATAAAAGATTGCTTACGAACAAACGATAGCTTGCGATGGCTTACGAATAAACGATAGCTTATGAATAAACGATAGCTTACGAATAAACGATAGCTTACGATAACTTACGATAGCTTACGAATACTTACGAATAAACGATTGCTTACGAATAAACGATAGCTTACGATAGCTTACGAATAAACGATAGCTCACGATAGCTTACGAATAATAGATTGCTTACGATAGCTTACGATAGCTTACGAATAAACGAATGCTTAAGAATAAACGAAAGCATACGAATAAACGAGAAACGAATAAACGAATAAAAGAATACAAACAAACGAATAAACGAATACGAATAATTTTGCTTACGATAGTCAAATTTGAAGTGGTTTTAACTGTACTGCGAGGGGCAATGAGTAAATCATTCCATAACTGCCAATAGCCTAGTAATGGATCTAGTCAGTGAAGCAAGTAAACCGCTCGATTCGTGCCAATAAAAATATTAAGCAAACGAATGAAAATATAATGAAATAAGAATTTAGCAATATACTATAGAAAGGTTTAATCTAATTAATAAAAGCTCTAAATAAAACGCACTAACTCAGTGTTTGAATAGCTATGACAATTATATCCCTTAACAGCGTCGGATCCAAAACACCTCCCGAAAGAAAATATTAAAAAACTCTGTTTTTACAGGGGATCGGCGACGATATTGCCAGAGCTGTTGAATAAAGCCTGTGTCATAGTTAAACATATTTGAATAGAGCTTAGCAGTACAATTTAATTTTTGGGGATATGAGATTTGTACATTGTCAAGTCCGGATGATCTGGATATACAACAGCTTTTCAATGACTAACACAACTACTATCAACGTTCAAATTGCCGAAAATCCCGGTTTTAAAAGCTGCAAACGGCATTTTGATATTTGAGCACATAAACAGTCACTGTGTGGTACATTAGTATTTATCTGTGAGGCTCTAAATTTCGCAAACGAATGAAATCAAATTGCATATTACATAAAATTAAGTACATTTTTTTTATTGTATTGCATTTTTGTATCTTATCGTAATGTCACAACAGTTATGGTCATGCTGCAACGTTTTATCAACGTTTGTGAAATATGTATGGTAAGCCTTAATTTTGCGGCAAGAAACACCATCGAAAATAGCTTTACATTATATTAATTGCAATATAAACACTTGAAAGCCAATGCAATGCACCTGTGCATAAAGAATTCTGAACCATATAATAAGCGTTTTATATATGCTGCCAGAATAAACAGTATCAACGCATTGCTTGTATCGCTGTTATTATACTGAGCGGGGCAATAAGTAAACCACTCGATAACTGCCAATAACTGGATTACAGATATTGTAATGGATCTATTCAGAGAGGCAAGTAAACCACTCGACGCGTGCCAAGGAAAATATCAAGCAAGCACTTAAAATGAATATAATAAGGCATTAGCGATACAAGATTGAAAGGCATAATCCTGTATAGAAATGCAATGACCGCAATGTTTAGATAACAGTTGTCATGATCAACCCTATTGAGTGAATATTTACAATAATCACGATATTTATAGTACGGCCTACTTGTTTTAACGTCGCTAAACGTCGTGAATGTTTTCCAATTGTTATCATATTTACGCTTTCTAGGCTTTAGAAAATATTCCTTCTTACAAATGTGCGTACCCTATGCGCCCGACGTCGACTAAACGTGCTTCTTGTAGTGGCGCTTTTCATACGCTGGTGACCAAATAAATTCCAGGGACTTTTTGAATGAGCTTAAATGTTCTCGCGACATTGCGTGAAGCCTTGCCGAATGGGATATTTGGCGAACCTTGGCATACAACACTGTGACACTGCTTTTTTAATTGGATCTTTGTGTCATTAGCAACAAGAACTTTTTAGAGAACGTAGAGAGATTTATTTGTTAGATAAAAACATAATCTTGATATAAACATAACACAGATGGATAATAATAACTAGGAGTAAATTAGTATATAGAAGAAGATGGCCACCGCTGCAAAGAAATTGACGTTGAAATGTGCTTTTTGCAAGCAACATTTCAGTAAGTTAAAAACACTCAATTGTAATCACAAGCTATGTGAGCAGTGTTTAAAAACACGTAAGCGAACCGGTAGGTCGGTAGAATGCCCAGTTGCAAATTGCAAAATTATGTCGGATACAAAGTTGATCAGCGAAAAGGATTTCACCAATTTTACGGACACCTTAATTTCAATGAAAGAAACATCAGTGTTACGTTCTGTGCAAGAATATCAAACGGCGATTGATGAGCAAGAAGTTAACATTGAAATGCAAATTCATGACATTGAACGACAGTTAGGTGAAACATCTGACAGTGTGGATCAGAGCAAAGTAGAATTGGATAGATTATACAAAAAACGTCAAAAGGAGTTAAAAGATCATTTTAAGTCACTCAAGGATTTTATGATCGAAATGGGAATGAAGCGCAAGGAGCAATTGGATGAGATGCTCGGTCTGGTTAAGGAAATGAAGGATTTATTGCAAAACCAGAGGAAATGGTTTGCGGATATTGTGAAGAAAAACGCTAAGACATTCGATTTAAGCATGTTACAAAGCGATATCGAGGAGAAAATGTGTAACATAGAAATCGTGGATCTGGTCTTCCCGCCCATGGATATAACCATAGAACCGAGCGAGGAATGGATCGCAAAGGATAACTTGACTATCTCGGCACCTTGTCCAACTATGCAACGCAAAAATATAAAAACAGTAAGCGCCGCCGAATCAGATGATGTCGAACTATCAAGCAAATCGGTAAAAACAAAAAGTGCGGCTGAATCCGATTTGTTCGAGCTTTCAAGCAAAACCCTGGTTGAAAATAAGGAGATAGATCTGCCTGATGAACCACAATCCTTATGCGTCCTCAAGGACATGGTTTATTGTGCCTGTGGATCCGAAGGCATCGTAATTACGAACAATGCATTGACTGACGAGCGATGTATAGAAGCCGGAGACATGGGCGACGTCACCGGTGTCGCCCCGCTGCCTGACTCTACTCTCGTCGTGGCTGCTGTTTATGGCCTCTATCACATAACAACCGAAGGCAAGCAATTGAAACAAGTGGCAGAAGGAACACACCGGCGAGTCCGAAGCCGCGGTGCAACCGTGTGCGCTATGAGTGGTTCAGGTATTAAAACGCCGAATTATATAGCATCATACACATATAATGACAAACAATTTACCCTAATTAAATCATTCCAGTTACCATTTACCTCCGAATATCCAATCACACTCGGCCTCGGACACAATGTCATATACGTGTCCAATCCAGATGAACACTGCATCTACGTGTTATCACTGGATGGCACTGTTCTCACCAAGCACGGCCGTCAAGGAAGCGGTGGCGCCGGAGAGCTGTCGTACCCATATGCTGCAGCGATCGATGCACAGGACAACCTGTTGGTGTGCGACAACTTCAACAGCCGCCTCCAGGTGATGTCACGCGAGGGCGAGTGGCGACTGCTGCAGAGTGATAAGAAGATTGAGTTTCCCAGGGATGCAGTGGTGGTCGATAAAAAGGTGTTTGTTGTAGGAGCTGCTGGGTCATACTATCTACGTGTCTTTGACATTCCCGAATAAAATATCATGGAACATATTATGGATTGAAACTGTAATCGTTTATCTGGATAAATAGAAATACTTTTGAAGTTAAAGATGTTTATTTTATGTTATGAAAAAAACCAAAGCGATTATCAATGTATGATTACATAAACGTGCCTGTTGGACCTCTATTGAATAAATAAAATTTTGCTTTTATGAGCGTGTTCATGAATCAGTTTGTTTAAAATTAATATGATTTTATGACTATACTGAGTTTAAATGAACATGCAGCATGGTGAAAAAATCTCGAAGTTACGCTGTGAACTAAAATATATATTAAATGAGGATGGATGTAGTGATGGAACTCGGGATGCAGCAAAAAAGTGCGCTGGAATAAAATATACTATTTACAATAAGCTAAATATAGTTATTTCTGTTTGTTTTAGCATTTACTGATATGAAATGTCTTTTTCATGATTTATTCAGGCGCGGATCCAGAAAATATTGAACCTTGGGGCGCAAACAGTATAAATTATCAGACTGAACCGGGGGGGGGGCGCTAATTTACTTGTTTGTAGTGTGACACCCCTTGCGACTCAGTCGCCGACTAAGTTTCATGCTATCCAACATATTGAATCGCAAGCGTCGGCATAGCAAGCACATCAAAGGGAATTTATAGCAACATTTACTTTATTTAAAAGTTACTTTAAATATATCTCATCTTATCAAAAAGTTCACTCAAGTGCAAAGATCTCATATATTTATTGTTATATTTACCAATAATGCTTTTTGTATGTGAAACGTTTTATAACGTTCAAAAATTATTAGACGTATCGATCAAAATTTCATCATAAATACTTGTAGTAATAGACACTAGACATGCCGCAATCGAGCAGGTGAATTTTAGCTGAAAATTATATTATTTCATAATTAATAATTATCCAAAAATAAAAAAAAGTCGCAAGGAAAATCGCATGTGTGACATGCCCGGTCGCAGGCCTTGCGATCGTCGGAGACTAAAATGGGCGACGATCGGCAATGCAAAATTGCAGGTGTGACAGGGACTTAAGGGTGAAAAGGGGGAGCAAACCGGGTGCGTCCCCTCTAAATCCGCGCCTGATATTAATAATATGATAACCAACATTAGTCAAATAAAATCATACAGTCTCTTATTTTTATAGACTGTTCACGTAAACAAAAACAAGTTCAAAGTCTTTATAAGTTTAGATAGAACGCACGCACGATGTTTAAGCGCATACTTAGCGCTATTTTATTAACGTGAACGTAGTCTTATATAAGATATATGCGAAGGAGATTTCTAATGAAAATGTAACGAAATGCACTGCAATAGTATATACATGTAATAACACTGTGCTACAAATTAGCACCTCAAAAATTATACATGAGAGGCAAAGAGTGTTTTTATATTTTTTGCCCACTGAACACGAATCCGAAGTCCATTTTGTTCCATCACGTCACAATTTTCTGTAATTTGCATTTTTAGATTTTTTCCGTTATTTATGTCAAAATTTACTCCAAATTGTTCAATATTTTACATAAATTGATTCAAAAAGAATTTAAAAGTGCCCCCATATCAATATTTGACCATTTTATTAACTACAAATATATATTTTATCCAAAAGTACAAACCAACATATTCCGATTTCTTCTCTAACAGAGGGGTACCCTAGGCAGATTCATCAACAATTATTTGGATAATATTTTAAATATTTTCTCTAAACCTCCGGGCATATTATAGTCTTATTACGATAGTTCAATTAATAGTCTGTATGAAAATACCTAACATCTGCGGTATTACCACGTCTATTATGAAAATATAGCTCACACACTGGAGGAACGCGCGGCACGGATAAGTCCATGCGAACAACATACCTTTACGCTTTAAGTATTTTGGTTTCGAGATTTTCTTGTTGTTCAACACTGGGCGGAGTTTATTGTAGGCTGCCGAAGCCTTGCCTATGCGAGAGTCTAGTTCAGTGCTAAGGCTTCCATTGTA
>LQRL01103962.1:15560-27458 GCA_001703475.1 Hydroides elegans
CGGCAACTATATCATTGATATATTTGATTAAGTTTGATAATTCCGGATCGTCATGATTATACTGCTTATTCAGCATTACAGATAATATGACGTTGACCACAGAACAACTGATAACATTCCAGGGATCAAACTCCTTCCCTTCGACTTTGTTGATATTTCTACAAAGAAATTCTGCTTCTTCAATTATTTTCATTTCCATAGATGATCGACCGACTCCAAGCTTGCGAAAAATGGACAACGAAAGTCGTCGATTTTTTATCAACGTGTCGTCATATTGGCTTTCTATAATTCCTTTCGCTGTTGGATTTATTAGCCATGATGTATATGACTTGCGGTTGCCCCTATGAGATATATCATGGCCGTTCTGTATAAATGCTTCCTTGACTGATTCATACGTATTCAGATAAACGGCCCGCAGTGGACCCCAATAGATCAAAGTGATACTCCCATAGCGCGACTTGAAAGAAGGCAGTAATGTAATGAGTGATCCAAATAAAAATACATATAAACTGCCGATGATAGGTAGAGGTACGGGACCAGGTGGTAAATTCTGGTTATTGTGCTTTTTCATTTTCTTTTTCAATAACGCAATTGAGAATACGACCACAATAGTTGTTGTAATAAAAAACAAATTATTTTCGAAATCCATTTTAGGTAAAGTTGATGTGGTATAAACAAATTGCTCGTCATAAAATGCCCGTCTATGTTTGATTATATCTACGTTAAATTTAAATACGTAAACAACTAATTGTCCCTTGTTTTAATGCATCTCATATGTCACGGCACAATACTTTCTTCCTATACAATAGGTTCTATTTTACTGCTTAGAATTACTTCCAGCCAAACAAAGGCGTATTACCATATGGTGAATCTAGCCTTTAGCTCCTTTGTTTTCACATCCTATTCAACTCGCTTATATGCTTAATGCTATTTATATATGCTTACAATACATTTTTCTTTTGTATTACAAAAGGCGTTAAACTATTCATTTTCTAAAGCATTACTCGCATCTTTTGAGGTATTGTCATATTTCTATTAAATGGACTATAGCGGATTAGAACTATTTTAAAATCATCAAAGATGCAACCTTCTATAACTCCAACATATTAAAGACAACTTTTTTTATAACAATTAAACCTCCAACAAAGAAACAAACACCGAAACAACATTTGTGTGAGAGTCATACAATGGCTTTTTAAATAATAGAATTGACCTATTATTAACGTATTATTAACAAATATTGATGTAAATTTATTTTAGGTGATACAATATTAACATCAGAATTAAGCATGTTGGAATTTGATTCAAACATTTTATTTAACGTTTTTCATATAGAAATAGTCATATTAATAATTATTTAAAAGCATACGAATATCAAATCGGGTTCATCTCCATATGAAATTAAAAAAAAAACGAACAGTATTAATATTTCCAAATTAAATCATTGCTAACATTATCAATATATAAATCAATTTAATATAAGCGTAAAAACGCTATATTCATTTAAGAAAAAATATTATTTGTCTTTTCATTTAAGACCAATTTTTCAAAGAATACAATGATATTATTTATACTTTTGGCTAACGCATTCGCCTGTTAAAAGCGTAAACCATTTGAGATAAGAAAAACTTGTTTCAGTATGAAAAAGTAAACAAATTATTGGGATTTACATTTTCATGCCATTCGATAAATCCACGTCTTTTAATTTAAATATATCAAAAGCATTTGAAAAAAATACAATATCCTTTTTATTAGCTGTACCTTTTGTTTCTTAACAAATATATACATATATATTTATTTTACAATTTATTTGAACATAACCTGTATCCACAACATCATCATCATTTGTGTGTATTATTAACAGCAGTCCATTGTTTCGGTGTTGTTTAATTCAAAACAAAACAAAACTGCGACAATCATGTAGCATATTTGATTGTCTCTGTTCGATATTGTGAATTTATGAAATAAGAAAGTTGTTTGAGTAGAACAAAAGTCAATCAAAATAAAAGAACCAAATGCATCTGTGACAAGTCTCATTGAATAAAATCATAGTTACACTACATAAAAAAATGTGTTGAAACAAGAAAACAAATTCATTTTTGTTCGAGATATATGAATGATCACCACAGCATTGTTAAATATAATAGTTGAAACAATACCGTTTGTTCTTTTATCAAACCCAACTGTTTTGCATGTTTCTATATTGCAACATATGTTTCGTATAGTTTCTATTGTTATGCTAATTTTGAAAAAAGAAAAAGCCTCATTTTTAATTGATGAAATATGACCTTTTTGGAAATGATTTTCATTTTCATTTTAATAATGGGTCTCATTTTAATAGAATCAAATACAATACAAATCATCTGCCGATGCTGTTTTCCCCAACTATAGCTGATCCAAATACCTTGATCATCAGTATTCTTAAATTAAACTTAGTGTGAAGAGAAAGTAACGCCAAACAATGAAAAGGATTGAATAAAATATAGTCTGAATAGCATCGTGTTCAGAAGAACCCGATTTCATTTTGTGTTTTTGTTTAAATATTTAGCATTAGGAGTACTTAAATACAATAAAAAGTACAATTGGGCAAAACATTAAACGTATATCAAATTTATAAACGAACGTGTACCATGATAACCTGATATATAATTTGATTACTGATCTCCGGTAAATAATCTATCTAGAGTCAACGTGTTTTAATACAATATGGAATGTAAATTTCGAGTATTAACGATTTATATGGTTAACTCTGATTGACCAACTCCAATACCCAAAACAGTGAATTTATGATTTTGTACTGTAAGATAAGTGACGATTGACTTAATCTCCACCTGCAGTTGCAGTACCTGCTCATTTACAGATAAATGTCATGTGTTGTTTAAACTATAATATATATTTTGAATTGGTCAAGAAGGTTAATACTTCACATAGCAATATATATAGAAAATACAGTGTACCATTTTGGTGCGCCTTTATACTATTGTATACCATACTACTGTGATCCCAATATTTGAATGCAAAAGAAAACACAGATGTCGTCAACCCAGATATGTAAATTTTCAATTAAGTATCTGGTATCAAAACAGTTTTTCACCAAATACAGTGAGGTCCTGGAATTAAATCTTTAGAGTAATCTCTGGCATTACAAATATAATGGATTTTGGATATATATGGTTATTTACTACAGCAGCTATTGCTCTTGTTATCACTCTGTCGCTTTTAAAGAATAGCAAAAGGGGCAAATACAGAGATTTACCACCTGGCCCCGCGCCTCTACCTATCATCGGAAATTTGTATTTACTTAAATTTAGAAAATATGAAAAAGTACTGCCTACTATTAAAGCACGCTATGGTAACATCGTCCTAATATATTGGGGTCCATTGCGGGCCGTATATCTGAATACCTATGAAATCATCAAAGAAGCGTTTATACACAACGCCCATGATATGTCACATAGGGGCAACAGTCAGTCATATACATCTTGTCAAGTTAAACCAAACGCAAAAGGAATAATAGATAGTAATTATGACGACACCCTGATAGCAAACAGACGACTAATATTTTCAACTTTTCGCAAACTTGGTGTTGGCCGATCAACAATGGAAATGAAAATAATTGAGGAGGCAAAGCGCTTGTGTACAAATATAAACAAAGTTGCAGGAAAGGAGTTTGATCCGTCAAATGTCATCAGTTGTTCTGTAGTAAATGTCATATTATCTGTAATGCTAAATAAGCAGTATAGTTATGAGGATTCGGAGCTATCAAACTTGATAAAACATATTGATGATATAGTTGCCATTGGGAAACATAGGCAACTTATTGACTGTTTTAATATACTACGGTTTATACCACCATTCAAAGGTAGTTTTAAACTTTATAAATCTGCGTCTCATGAACTGAAACGGTATATTTCGAATTCAATTAAGGAACATAAACGACTCTATGCAAAAGAACACGTTTCGGATTTTGTTGATTACTGGATTGAAACACACTATAATGACTCTATTGAATCTGAAATTGATGAAGAAAATCTAAATATTGTTGTACAAGATATGTTGATGGCCGGTATGGAAACTACTGCTACAAGTTTGAAGTGGTCTATCATGCTGCTGGCCAATAATCCTGATATCCAAAACAAAATCCATAAGGAAATTAATCAGGTTGTTGGAAAAGAACAAGAAATTTGTCTGAAGGATCGTGAACGTCTGCCATATCTGGAAGCGTTCATTTGGGAAATACAACGCTTTAAAACGCTCGTTCTCTTTTCACCTCATTTTACTAGAGAAGATACCAAGTTAGGCGGGTATGATATTCCAGCTAATACATTCATTTACCCGAATACAATGGGTATTCACTTGGATAGTGATATATTTGATCAGCCGACAGTTTTTCGACCGGAACGATTCCTTGATTATGAAGGAAAGTTCATTAAAAATGAATATGTTTTTCCATTTGGAATAGGTAAACGCTCATGCTTAGGTGAACTATTAGCACGCCAGGAGCTGTTCTTATTCACTGCATTCTTGGTACAGCGATTCAAGTTTAACCTACCGGATGATATAGATAAAATAAATGAAGATGGCAATGAAAATGTTGTATACAGCCCGAAAAGGTGTAATATCTGCGCTATACCAAACCATTGACGATAAATTGCAAAGGGTATTCTTTTATTGTTGTGAAGTTTGAATTCTTTTCATATTTGTTTTTGTTTACTAATTAATTTAGTATTATATAATACATAAATAAATATATCATTTATGCCGACCGGCCGCTGTCTTACCAATAAACGAGAACGAAAAACGAGATGAGTAGGTGGCTTGATCTTTATTAAAAATACATGTATGGTTATCATATTAGTTCGTAATGATGCATACATGTACGTTATAATTGAAACACCAATACACAAACAATGCATAATAAACATGCGCAACATTGTAATATACATATAAAATTGAAATTAATTCACAATACTGTAATGCTGATAATTATTGCATAAACGTCTGTGGAGGCTAGCAAAAACAAGATACCGAGATCACAGATAATACATAAACACAGGAAAAACAAACACAGATAACATCTAGGTAGCCTTGTAGCAATAACTGTTCACACCATATACAATAGAATACTTAAAAAAACTATAATAGGAGGCGATGGGGCGGAAGGAAGGTGTAACAATTTTAACAAATTAGATTGTTGCTTTCAGTTAAGGGAGAAAATATACAATGACCGTATGTTTGCAGCAACATCAATACACACTGAGCTATGTAGGAGTTTGGATCCCGATCAACCATTCAGCGGCCCCCGGCAAAAAATGCGTTTCTTCTACTGTTGAGCAGAAACTTTTATTTATGCTCACCGGCCGCTGCCTTACTGATATACGAGAACGAAAAACGAGATGAGTAGGTGGCTTGATTTTTATTAAAAATACATGTATGGTTATCATATAAGATTCGTAATGATACATACATGTACGTTATTATTGAAACACCAATACACAAACAGTGCATAATAAATATGCTAAAGATTGTTATATACACATTAAATTGTAATTAATTCACAATACTGTTATGCTGATGATTATTACATAAACGTCTGTGGAGGCTAGCAAAAACAAAAATCCGCCACAAGAAAAGCCCCACAGAAAGAAATATATTTAATTAATGTGGCTATCAAAACTTATTTTAATTTTAGTTTAAGATTATTAAGGCTTGGATAAAAAAATCATTCTTTACTTAAAAACCCATTTTTGACTGCTCACTCATATTTCATATAATAAAACTATTATATGATACTTCAACTAGATATACAGCTTTAATATATTTTCTATTCTCAAATACTAATATTTGTGTAATTAATACGTTTTAAGTCATATCTTGAGTAAAATCGCTGTTTGCATTTTAATAAAATGTTACCCTATACGTTTTCAATTGCCGACGTACTACATTCGTTTAAGTCCAACCTCACAATATGCTTTAAGTATTTAATCAAGAAAACCCCATACCTGCACCGAGATAAGGAAAGTGCTCAACTGGTGTTAAAGTTCATAATTATAATAGTAGTTAAAGCTCATATAATAATGTGCCAGTTTCCTTAGTTAATTTTATGGTTTTGTAAATCTCAAACTACAATCATATTGCAACATAGGTATGTGCGTTGAAAATTACCTAAACCAGGTTTAGCAGGGGTTTGTTTTGATGTATTATCAGCTGCAACGCTTATATGTACTTTGGAGCTGCACAGTGCCTTTGTATAGAAAGGCAGGTGTCTCTGTATATAAAGGGGGTGCCTGGTGAAAAAAGTAAAGAAGAAAATCGCATAAAAAACAATTGAACAAGAATTTGATAAGACAATCGTGATAATTATTAAAGCAAAATAATTATTTAAGCAAAACGCAAGCGCTGATGTGTCCTTTGAAGCAGTACTATGTTGTATACAAAGGGATGCCTGGGGAAAAAAGGAAAAAAAGGAGACAGAGACCATGAAAAGAAGTACAGGCATTCAAATGCTATTTAAAAGCAATATGTATTTACATTATGATGTAGTAATTAATAAATAGGCTTAACATGTACTTGACTGGTATATTCCCACGACATTACTATTACCTGTTCTGTCTTTTTGTTCTCTTTTGGCAATGCGATCAGTATTTCTTTTTAATACGTCGGAAGTGGTTTAGACCCTGTATGGTACCGGGACAATTCGATCGGAGGTAACGAAAGGTTTGAAAGCTGCCATAAAACCAGCCAGGAACACTGTTTTGGTGGCTTCAGAGTATTTATGTAATACACAATTTAGCTTAAATCTCATCCTCCTTTTTGGATCAGCCTTCTGCCTTACAAATATATCAGGTTTTGTGAGCGCTTTAACATAGGTGTAACATGGTGCTATGTGAATGCGCGATCTGTGTGTTTTTGCTGCACTTATTTTGAATTAAATGCAACCATAATTAAACGAAGATAGATAGTTAACGAAATGACGTAATTCCAACCATCAAATAGTTAAATTGTGTTCAAAGTAATGAGTTTATATTGTGTCATACCAAATTCAAATCATATGATATGAAATACGATGAGCTTTAGCACTCTTTGTTGCTACTGATAAGGGATTGTTTCATTCATTGCGTTCAGACCACAATTTTAAGAGCTTCATCATATAACAGTCTACCACATTTGGTAGCTTGTAATTGAATCAACACCTGTAACAGGAGAATGGTTCATAAGACAATTTTTAATTAAATATTACCTTGACATACATTGAAACTTCAAAAATAGGAATACAAGCATAAGTTATAAACATATGTATTACGGAAAACTAATATCATATTTTGATATCTGATAAACAGCCATAACAATATTTCTAAATCGTTTTACACTTTCACAGAGCAGCTAAGAATGCTTTATCGAATCTAAATCAAATGCAACATTTAGATCATATATAAAATCTGAAAGCATAAATGTGTTTAATTCAAATGCAGGATACTCTCGTACCTTTCTTCTGTGACACGAACTTTTTTCAATGACATTTGCAACAGACTAATTACTTCCTGGTTCTTTAACCATAGAGCATGCCTTTTGAATACGAATCGCGTTAATTTAAATATCATATTAAAGGTATTTAAGGTGCATTAAAGGTAGTTGCGACGTCAAACAAATGACCGTTTATTGTGAATCTTTTACGTTATTTAATCAATAACATCGCAATATAGTTTGTGTTTTCTATGGCATTTCAAAAGTATATATGCAGAGTACCTGATTCGTATACTTATTCGTATATACTGTATAAAACAAGCTCCAACACCTGTAATTAATACACAACAAAAAAGTACGTCTAGAAAACTGTTTGCTTCCAGCCAAATGTCAATTGTTTTTTGCGTTGGACGCTCCGCTGCTGAGCCGTTTCCTTCAGATTTCGTGTCATGGTCAAATTCGTGGACTACGTTTATAAGATATAAGGTAATGTGCTGTGTGTGAAGAATAGGGGAATATTCGTAACGTGTGGGTGGCTTAACGTATTTGGTATTGTCATTCCGGTATGGTATCATGCAACTTACGCCAACGTAAAGGTACCTGAAGGGTTGTAAAATATGTCATGATAAAATATTTGCCCGATTTAGCCTTATTTAATGATCGGCATCTCAGGTTGTTATCAGTATACTCATAACTAATGTTAACTATCAGTGCAAATCTCAAAGGGAAGATACAAGAATGGCCTTCGTATGGTTCCGCGACCTAAAATGAGTTCAGGATCATTATTAAATAAAATAAATCCCAACGTTTTTAGAAGTCTAATTCTCACATTCTCACATGACAACCACAGCGAGAGTCACCTTACCGATCATGGAATTCTACTTCATTTAATTGTTCTCTAGGGTTTCCATTTAAACTCGATTTGAAAGTGGCAAATGGCAAAAGCTTGTTAAAACTTTCAGTTATCTGGTTTAAAAGAATGGTGATCTTACATGTATACAATATATATATAACATAGATTGATCCACGCATTGTGACCTTCATTTTATATGAATATGCCAAAAATTAATAAATTTAGTTTATTTTTTTTATGATCTAGCGTTTAATTGAGACATATTCAGGCCCATACAACAACTTAATGCGGAATAGTTTCATATCCAACCATATACCAACTGTTAATTAGATTTAGGATATTCATCACATTTATATCAAGTTTTTTAAACATTGTATTTGATTACTCCAAACAAAACAAAACCTTTAATTATGATAGTGTAAAAAGAAAAATGCATTCAAGGAAATTAAAATTGTTTTCCTTTCCATTCGATAATCGAGGTTAATAAGATGATTGTCAAAAATGATTTACCGTCCTTTACATATATATAAAGTGTTTTACTGTCATCTTTTATACAACCTCTGCAAACAATCATTGAGATTTTATAGTTCATGATTTAAAATTGAAAATGCTAATCAATTACGGCATCACAACCCTATGTGCAGAAAAAAGTGGGGCAAACATAGGAAACGTGCAAGAAGGGGATGATGTTGGATCCAATTTGAAAGGAGTAAAAAGGGTTCCATACATCAAAGTGGAATTATGATGGAAACATCTAAAAAGAAGCATGTCCATGTTAGGGCTCGAATTGTTTTATACGCGACGCATGTTTACCAGTACACGAATGCTATTGAAACCCTTTGCTTTAAATGAATACATTCAATGTTTTTTTTACATAAATGCCTAATTTACCAGGATGTAACAATAATATGGGATGATGAACTTTTTACAGAGGCAATTCAGTAGAAGTCAAATACACAGATTTGATTTTCACAAAGAGAATAGATTATATTAGAGTTTAAACTACTGTCACAGTTATTTTTGTTTTGAGGACAAAATCAAACTACTCTATAGGAAAATTAATCGAATTCCACCCTTGCAGATAAAACATATTTGATTGTCCGTGTTCAATAAAATTGTGATTTAAAACAAGTAGTTGTTTGAATAAAACACGCAAAGGGTCTTAAAATTTAAGACTTAGATACATTTATGTCAAGTCTATTTGAATATAGTTATAATCACAATACCTAAAACGTTTGCTGTAAAAATCATTCTGCGATATATGTATGGTTACATTGCTTGATAAATAGTTGAAACAATATCGTTTGATCCTTTGTCAAAACAACCTGTTTTTTTTCTTTCTTTATTGTTCCGTATTATTTATATTTGTGTTGCAAATCAAAACAATAAAGGCTTTATTTTAATACGGAGGCCCTTGACAATTTACGGAAATATGTTGTGTTTTGAAATAAAAAACAACATATTTAATAATGGGTTAAATTCTAAAGGAATCGATAACAATATAAGACATCTGCCGGTGCTTGCTCTACTAATTATTGTTTATAACAAAAGCTTTATTATGATGAGTTTTCTTTCAAACAAACTTAATTTGAAAGAAAATAATGCAAATCAACGATGAGTGTCGAACAGAATATAGTTTTACTAGCATGGTGTTGAGAAGAACCCGATTTGATTTTGTGCTTTTCTAAATATTAATTATTAGAAGTACACAAATATAATGATACTTATTACAATTAGGTCAAACATTAAAATATTTCAAATTTATAAACGAACTTGTACCATGATAACCTGATGTATAATTTGATTATTGATCAGCGGTAAATATTCTATGCAGAGTCAACGTTTTTTAATACAATCTGGATTGTAAATTTCGAGTATGAACGATTCATATACTCCAAATGGACCAACACCAATACCCAAAAAAGTGAGTTTATGCTATTTGGCTGTAAGATATGTGGCGATGGACTAAATCTCCACATGCGGTTGCGCTATCTATTAATTTACAGATAGATGTCATGTATTGTTAAAACTATAATATCTTTTTTGAATTGGTCCAGAAGGTTAATACTTCACAAAGCAATATATGAAAATTGATAAAGTGTGCATTTATGGTGCGCCTGTTTACTATTGTATACTATACTATTGTAAACCCAATATTTAAATGCAAAAAAAAAAAACACAGATGCCGTAAACCCAGATATGTAAAATTTCAATTACGTATCTGGTATCAAAACAGTTTTTCACCAAATACAGTGAGGTCCTAGAATCAAGCCTTAAGAACAATCCCCGGCATCGAACTATCATAAAATTAATGGATTCTGGATATATATGCACCTTTACTACAGCAGCTATTGTTACAGCAGCTACAACAGCTATTATTGTTATCTCCCTGTTGTTTTGTAAGAACCGCAAAAGTAACAAATACGGAAATTTACCACCTGGCCCCGCGCCTCTACCTATCATCGGTAATTTAAACTGACTTCTATTTGGACGCTTTGAAACAGTACTGCCTACTATTAAATCCCGTTATGGTAACATCGTCCTAATATATTGGGGTCCATTGCGGGCCGTATATCTGAATACCTATGGAACCATCAAAGAGGCGTTTATACACAACGCCCATGATATGTCACATAGGGGCAACTGCAAGTCATATACAGCGAGTCAAATTAATCCAAACATAAAAGGAATAATACAAAGCAATTATGACGACACATTGATAGAAAATAGACGACTATCGTTGTCCATTTTTCGCAAGCTCGGTGTTGGGCGATCAACTATGGAAATGAAAATAATTGAGGATGCTGAGCGCTTGTGTACAAATATAAACAAAGTTGCAGGAAAGGAGTTTGATCCGTCAAATGTCATAAGTTGTTCTGTAGTAAATGTCATATTATCTATAATGCTAAATAAGCAGTATAATTATGACGATTCGGAGCTATTAAACTTGATTAAACATATTGATGATATAATTGCCATTGGGAAACATAATCAAATTATTGATTGTTTTAATATCCTACGGTTTATACCACCATTCAAAGGTAGTTTTCAACTTTTTATATCAGCGTCTCAGGAACTGACACTGTATATTTCGAATTCAATTAAGGAACATAAACGACTCTATGCAAAAGAACACGTTTCGGATTTTGTTGATTACTGGATTAATACACATTATAATGACACTAATGAATCTAAAATTGATGAAGAGAACTTGAACATTGTTTTACAAGATATGTTGATGGCCGGCATGGAAACGACTGCCACAAGTTTGAAGTGGTCTATCATTCTGCTGGCCAATAATCCTGATATCCAAAGCAAAATCCATAAGGAAATTAATCAGGTTGTTGGAAAAGAACAAGTTATTTGTCTGAAGGATCGTGAACGTCTGCCATATCTGGAAGCGTTCATTTGGGAAATGCAACGCTTTAAAACGCTCGTTCTCTTTTCACCTCATTTCACTAGAGTAGATACCAAGTTAGGAGGGTATGATATTCCAGCTAACACATTCATTTACCCGAATACTATGGGTATTCACTTGGATAGTGATATATTTGATCAGCCGACGGCCTTCCGACCGGAAC
>LQRL01103962.1:27648-40244 GCA_001703475.1 Hydroides elegans
GTGCTTAGGTGAATTATTAGCACGTCAGGAGTTGTTCTTATTCACTGCATTCTTGGTACAACGATTCAAGTTTAACCTACCGGAGGGTATAGATAAAATAAATGAAGATGGCAATGAAAATGTTGTATACAGCCGAAAAAGTTTCAAAATCTGCGCTATACCAAACCATGGACGATAAACTGCAAAGGGAATAAAACAATTATTTTGTTTTGTTGTGAATTTATTTTGTTTTTCAATATTTGTTTTTTTTTACTAATTAATTTAGTATTATATAATACATAAACAAATGTGTCATTCTAATAATTGATTAATAAAATGATTAACTTATTAGCCATTAACATTTTATCAGTAATATTACTGTTGAAAGAAATATATTTGATAAATGTGGCTATCAAAACTTATTTTAATTTTAGTTTAAGATTATGAAGGATTGGATAAAAAAAAATCTTTACTTAAAAACCCATTTATGACTATTCGCTCATGTTTTAAATAATAAAACTCGTATATATTACTTCAACTAAATATACAACTTTAATATATTTTCTATGATCAAATACAAATATTTGTGTTATCAATACGTTTCAAGTAATATCTTGAGTAAAATCACTGTTTGCATTTCAATAAAATGTTACCTTATAAGTTTTCTATTGCCGACGTAATACCTTCGTTTAAGTCCAACCTCACAATATGATTTAATCATTTTGTGTTTCGACCTTAAGTTATTTTACATTAATACATCAACATTTGCCGAGAGAGCCATCAACAAAACACGTATATGAGTGCATTTATTGTTGTGTCAATATCCTTTAACAATAAGTTTATACAAAAAATGTCCTAATATTTAGAAAAAACATCCCTGCACCTAGAGAAGGAAGGTGTTCAACTGGTGTTAAAGCTCATAATTATAATAGTAGTAAAAGCTCATATAATAGTGTGCCATTTTCCTTAGTTATTCTAATGATTTTCTGAAACTCAAACTACAATCATGTTGCAACATAGGTCTGTGCGTTAAATATTATTTAAAATCAAAACAAGATTGCTCTGACAATAAATGGCTTAAACAGTTAAAACAAGTTTAGCAGGGGAAAGTTTTTTAATGTATTATCAGATGCAACGCTTATGTGCACTTCGGAGCAGCACAGTACCTTTGTATAGAAAGGCAGGTGTATCTGTACACACGGGGTGGCTGGTGAAAAAAGTAAAGAAGAAAAAGCATAAAAAATAATTGAACAACAATTTGATGAGACAGTCGTGATAATTATGAAAAAACATCATCCGAAATATAGCTAAAATATGCGTTGATCTACCTTTATGTTCAGTATGCAGTCCATTAATTAAAATACTGTACTCCCGAGGCGATGCACCTGTACTATGTTTTAACTAATGGAATTGACCGATTACTTTAGCAGACTTAATTTACATTCTATTATTCTATTCTATTTAACAAAAAAGATCATGAATTCAAATGACTGTATACAGTAATCGACAATAACCCATAGATTTTAAGCCAAACGCATTGTGAAATCAACCACAAGCCGCAAACGCTGATGTGTCCTTTGAAGCAGTACTATGTTGTATTCAAAGGGGTGCCTGGGAAAAAAGAAAAAGAGACAGAGACCATCAAAATCGTAAGCCAGGAACACTGTTTTGGTGGCTTCCGAGTATTAATGTGACAGTAATGAGCAAATGTAATAGACATTTTGCTCAATTTAGCTTAAACCTCATCCTCATTTTTGGTTAAACTTTTTGCCTTACACAATATTTCAAGATTTTAACATGGTGCTAGATGAAAGCGAGATGTGTGTTTTGTTTCCTAGTTGGCATTGTTTTTTTTTTAACAATTGAAACATCAAAGCACAAATAGAAGGTTTTTTTCTCAATTTAGCTAAGGCCTCCTCCTCATTTTTGAATGAGAACCTTTTGCCTTACATAAATTTAAGGATTTTTGATCGCTTTAGCATCAATGTTACATTGTTTTTTTTAAATGCGTGTTTTTGCCGCCATTGCAACATCTCACCAGATGCGAATCATATTATATGAAATATGATGAGATATAGCACTAGGTATTGATACTGATGAAAGATGGCTTTATTCAGTGAGTTTGGACCACAATGTTTCGAACTTCATCATGTAACAATCTACCATATTTAAGTTGCAGATGAAACAACTCCTGTAACAGGAGAAAGGTTCACAAGACCATTTTAAAATTAGTTTTACCTTTACATACATTGAAACTACAGAAGAAGGGATCCATGCATGATTATAATGATATATATAGAAAAACTACTATCAAATTTAAAAATATTTTTGAAACCAGTCATAACACTATATTCATATTTTCTTACACAGAACAGCTACGAATCTAAATCCAATGCATCATATCAATATTATATACAAATAATATACATATAACATATTTAGATTATATATAAAATTTGAGAGACATTAAGCACTTTAATGCACGGAACTCGCGATCCTTACTTCTGTCGCTAGAGTTGAATCAATTTGATTTTCAACAGACTAATTGTTCCTGGTTTCTTAACTATAGAGTGTGAGCTTTTAATATGTACTGTGTATCATATTGCGACATCATATGTTGTAGCGACGTCAGCAATAATAATGGCTCACTTCCCAAATTGCATTCATCTTGAATAAAACCGAAATAATAATACAGGGTTGTGGCAATTTGATTATATTTTGGCATACGCAAGGACGTCTTAGACCCTGCTTACACAAATTGCAAGCAACGATTTTAGTGTTTAAATTCACTAGTTATCTTGCTAATTCAATACTTTCCCATGCATTTAACAGTGCATTGTTTGACATTTACCGCTACTTATGACGATAGTCGCCACTTGCGACATAATTGCACCCAGCGACGTGTCAAACAAGCGATGATTTCCTACTAAATCGCTCTAATGTAATCGCAAATCTTTGAAATCGCAAGCAGCGACGGGATTTATCCTTGAAATAATTTCTACTTTAATAAGTCCTACAAAGACAACAGTGAAAATCGCAAGTGGCGACGAGAATCGCTCCATGTATGTAATCAGGGCCTTAGTCTACATCTTTAAAGCTGTTATTTAGTCGAAATTTAATGGATGCTCTGCCACTGAGCGGTTTCGTGTCTAGGTCAGAACTCAGGGAGTCTGCGTATCTACATGCATTAAATGTGCCCATGTTTCCCCGGTATGGAATCATGCAACTTACGCCAACGTACATACATATATGTCTGAGGTGTTTTCAGATGTGTCATGGTATAAAATTCGCCCAATTTAACTTTATTTCATGATTGACACCTATGATAGTAATATTTGTTTGTCATATATCAGATTTATTAAGATATCACCTCACGAGCTGATCTACAAAAAACGTGTTGCCTTAAAGACTCAAAAATGTCGTTCATCAGACCTCGAGACCTAAAATGAATTCAGGATCATTAGTACATCGAACAATATTTTATAAGTGAAGTTATCACATAACAGCAAAAGCGAGATTCACCTTACCGATCATGGAATTCTACTTCATTTAATTGTTCTCTAGGGTTTAAATTTACACCCGATACGCAAGTGGCAAGTGGCAAAAGCTTTTTAAAACTTTCAGTTAGCTGGTTTAGCAGAATGGTGATCTTACATGTATGCAATATATATATATATAACATAGATTGATCCACACATTTTGACCTTCATTTTATATGAATATGCCAAAAAATGAATAAAGTGAGTTCATTTGTTTAATAATTGAGCATGGAATTGAAAACTATCAAGGTCCCTTACAAAATCTTAATATTGAATTGTTTCATTTCCAACTACATACCAACTGTTAATTAGGTTATAGATATTCATAACATTTATATTAAACGTTCTAAAAACCTATAATTATGAAAGTGTGGAAAGAAAATGCAATCCAGGAACTTAAAATCGTTTTTATTTTCGTTCGAAAATCGAAGTTGATAACCATTGTCATAAAAATGAATTCCCAGTCTTAAACATGTTTATATTGTTTTGCCATCTGTTATCTCACCTCTGAAAACAAGATGTTTAGTCTACGATTTTGTCTACGATGAAAATGCTTAGTAATTACTGCATCGCAACCCTGTGCGCAGAAAAAGTGGGGCAAGCATAGGAAAAGTGGAGGAAGGGGTAATGTTAGATCCCATTTAAAAGGAATAAAACCATATAACAAAGGGGATAATATAAATAGGAGCATGTCTATGAACGGTTAGGAATGTCAAACATTGTTTGAAACTAGACTCTAAACCCGCATGTTTACCAGTGAACACAGATGAATACAGGAATACAGTTTATTTGACCATATTGTCTAGTCCTAGTCATGATTTGGGCGAGAATATTTGAGATGATTTGTAGATGATTTGTTTTATTTCTTGAAATTGCTAATCAAAACCCTGATACATTCACTGTTCTTTTTACACAAATGCCTAATTTAACAGGATTTAAAAATCATATAACATTATGAACTATTTTCCCAGGCAAATACACAGAGTCGATTTTCACAAATAGAATAGATCATCTTTAAGTTTTATGTATTTATGATTTGTGGACAAATTTTATTACTATATTAGAAATCAAATTGTACCTTTTCTTATGAAGCATATTTGATTGTCTATGTTTAATATAATTGAGATTGAAATATAGCTGTTTGAATAGAACACACAAAGGCTCCTTAAATAAAAGATTTACATAAATCCATGCCATGTCTAATTGAAAACAATTATATAGACAATACCTAGAAATTTAGTTAAAACCAAGAAAACAAATTCATTATGCGATATGCGCATGGTTACAGAAGCGTTGTTCAATACAATCGTTGAAACACTATCATTGGATCTTTTGTCAAAGCAAACTGTTTTGATGTTTGTTTTGTTCCGTATAGTTTCAATTGTGTTTGTGTGTAAATACAATAAATGTTTATTATTTAAATTGAGAACCTTGCCAATTTCCGGAAATATGTTTTGTTTAGAAGAAAAAAAACAACATGTTTAATATTGGGTTTAATCTTAAGGGTATCAATCACAATGCAAGTCATCTGCCGGTGCTTGCTTTCCCAATTATAGTTTATAGAAAAAGCTTTCGTCGAAAATAAACTTAATGAAATTGAAATTGAAAGAAAATAATGCAAATCAATGATAAGTTTTGAATAAAATATAGATTTACTAGCATCGTATTGAGAGGAACCCGATTTCATGTTGTGCTTTTCTTAATATTAATTATCAGGAGTACACAAATATAATGATACTTATTACAATAAGGTCAAACATTAAAATATTTCAAATTTATAAACGAACTTGTACCATGATAACCTGATGTATAATTTTATTATTGATCTGCGGTAAATAATCTATGCAGAGTCAACGTGTTTCAATACAATCTGGAATGTAAATTTCGAGTATGAACGATTCATATACTCCAAATGGACCAACACCAATACCCAAAAAGTGAGTTTATGCTATTTGGCTGTAAGATAGGTGGCGATGGACTAAATCGCCACATGCTGTTTTAGTACATATTAATTTACAGATAGATGTCCTGTATTTTTAAAACTATAATATCTTTTTTGAATTGGTCCAGAAGGTTAAAACTTCACATAGCAATATACAAAAATTGATATAGTGTGCATTTTGGTGCGCCTGTTTACTATTGTATACTATACTATTGTGAACCCAATATTTAAATGCAAAAAGGCACAGATGCCGTAAACCCAGATATGTAAAATTTCAATTACGTATCTGGTATCAAAACAGTTTTTCACCAAATACAGTGAGTTCCTGGAATCAAGCCTTAAGAACAATCCCCGACATCGCACTATCATCAAATATAATGGATTCTGGATATATATGGACATTTACTACATCAGCTATTGTTACAGCAGCTACAGCAGCTATTGGTGTTATCTCTCTTTTGCTTTTTAAGAACCACAAAAGTAACAAATACGGAAATTTACCACCTGGCCCCGCGCCTCTACCTATCATCGGTAATTTAAACTTACTTCTATTTGGACGCCTTGAAACAGGACTGCCTACTATTAAATCGCGCTATGGTAACATCGTTCTTATATATTGGGGTCCGATGCGGGCCGTATATCTGAATACCTATGGAACCATTAAAGAGGCGTTTATACAAAACGCCCATGATATGTCACATAGGAGCAACTGCAAGTCATATACAGCAAGTCAAATTAATCCAAACATAAAAGGAATAATACAAAGCAATTATGACGACACATTGATAGCAAATCGACGACTATCTTTGTCCATTTTTCGCAAGCTCGGTGTTGGTCGATCAACTATGGAAATGAAAATAATTGAGGATGCTGAGCGCTTGTGTACAAATATCAATAAAGTTGCAGAAAAAGGAGATCCGTCAAATGTCATCAGTTGTTCTGTAGTAAATGTCATATTATCTGTAATGCTAAATAAGCAGTATAATCATGACGATTCGGAGCTATTAGACTTGATAAAACATATCGATGATATAATTGCCATTGGGAAACATAATCAACTTATTGATTGTTTTAATATACTACGGTTTATACCACCATTCAAAGGTAGTTTTAAACTTTTTAAATCAGCGTCTCAGGAACTGAAACGGTATATGTCGAATTCAATTAAGGAACATAAACGACTCTATGCAAAAGAACACGTTTTGGATTTTGTTGATTACTGGATTGAAACACATTATGATGACACTGAGACTGAAGCTAAAATTGATGAAGAGAACCTAAATATTGTTTTACAAGATATGTTGATAGCCGGCATGGAAACTACTGCCACAAGCTTAAAGTGGTCTATCATTCTGCTGGCCAATAATCCTGATATCCAAAGCAAAATCCATAAGGAAATTAATCAGGTTGTTGGAAAAGAACAAGTAATTTGTCTGAAGGATCGTGAACGTCTTCCCTATCTGGAAGCGTTCATTTGGAAAATGCAACGATTTAAAACGCTCGTTCTCTTTTCACCTCATTTCACTAGTGTAGATACCAAGTTAGGCGGGTATGATATTCCAGCTAATACATTCATTTACCCGAATACTATGGGTATTCACTTGGATAGTGATATATTTGATCAGCCGACGGCCTTCCGACCGGAACGATTCCTTGATTCTGAAGGAAATTTTGTTAAAAATGAAAATGTTTTACCATTTGGAATCGGTAAACGCTCATGCTTAGGGGAATTATTAGCACGTCAGGAGTTATTCTTATTCACTGCATTCTTGGTACAACGATTCAATTTTAACCTACCGGAGGGTATAGATAAAATAAATGATAATGGCAATGAAAACGTTGTATACAGCCCGAAAAGGTTCAATATCTGCGCTATACCAAACCATGGGCGATAAATTGCAAAGGGTATAAAAATGTTTTTAGTCATTAACATTTTATCAGTAATATTAACCGTTTAAAAGAAATACATTTAATTAATGTGGCTATCAAATTTTATTTTAATTTTAGTTTAAGATTATTAAGGCATGGATAAAAAAAATCATTCTTTACTTAAAATCCCATTTATGACTACTCACTCATATTTTATATAATATAACTTTTATATATTACTTCAACTAGATATACAATTTAAATATGTTTTCTATTCTCAAATACAAATATTTGTGTAATTAATAAGTTTTAAATAATATACCGAGTACAATAGCTGTTTGCATTTCAAACAATTGGTATTTATTACTTATTAAAATGTTACCCTATACGTTTTCTATTGCCGACGTAATACCTTCTAACCTAACAATATGCTTTTATCATTTTGTATTTTGACCTTAAGTTATTTTACATAAATACATCAACATTTGCCGAGAGAGCCATCAACAAAACACCTATATGAGTGCATTTATTCTTTTGTCAATATCCTTTAACAATAAGTTTATACAAAAAATGTCCCAATATTAAGAAAACCCATCCCTGCACCTAGAGAAGGAAAGTGTTCAACTGGTGTTAAAGCTTAATAAATATAATTAATAGTAATAAAAGCTCATATAGTGTGCCATTTTCCCTAGTTAATTTAATTATTTTCTAAAACTCTAACTACAATCATGTTGCAACATAGGTCAGTGTGCTGAAAATTACCTAGAATCAAAACAAGATTGCTCTAACAATAAAGGGCTTTAACAGTTAAAACAGGTTTAGCAGCAGTTAGTTTTGAGGTATTATCACCTGCAACGCTTATATGTACTTTGGAGCAACACAGTGCCTTTGTATAGAAGGACAGGTGTCGCTGTATACAAAGGGGGTGGCTGGTGAAAAAAGTCAAGAAGAAAAAGCATCAAAAAGAATTGAACAAGAATTTGATGAGACAGTCATGATGATTATGAAGAATAAAAATAACTATACATCATCCGAAATACAGCTAAAATATGCGTTGATCTACCTATATGTTAACTATACAGTCCATTAATTAAATTACTGTACATTCCCGAGGCGATGCACCTGTGTAATGTTTTAACTAATGGAGTTGATCGATTACTTTAGCAGACTAATTTTACATTCTATTATTCTATTCTATTAACAAAAAAGGATCATGAATTCAAAAGGACTGTATACAGTAATCGACCATAACCCATAGATTTTAAGAAAAAAAAACGCATTGCAGAATCAAACACAAGCTGCAAACGCTGATGTGTCCTTTGAAACTTTACTGTGTTGTATGCAAAGAGGTGCCTGGGGAAAAAAGAAAGAAAAAAGAAAAGGGAACAGAGAACATCAAAATCAAAACCCCGGAACACTGTTTTGGTGGCTTCCGAGTATTTATGTGACAGTAATGAGCAAATGTAATAGACAGTTTGCTCAATTTAGCTTAAACCTCCTCATTTTTGGATCAGCTTTTTCCGCCTTTCACATATTTCAGGATTGAGCGTTTTAACAGTCTTTACAATATTATTCAAGTGCAAAGTAAAAGCGATATCTGTGTTTTGTTTCTTTGCTATCCTTGGTATGTGTTCAATTTCATTCATAAGAGAAAAACACCACATTGGATAAAATGCGGTAATTCAATCCATACCAAAACCAAATAGGCTCGTAATGACTTATTTAATTCTTATTAAATAAACTTATAAACATTGTGGCACACCACATATAAATCATTAGATGTCGAAATATTACAAGATATAGCACTACTTAGTGTTACTAATTAAGGATGGTTTGCTTTTACATCACAATGTTGTTCGCTAAATCATATAACAATGCACCATATTTTGTAGTTAAAACAGCTCCTGTAACAGGAGAAGGGTTCATAAGGAGACTTGTCACTTTGTCACCTTGACATACATTGAAACTACAAAAAGAAGGAATCCAATCATAAATATGATGAATTATAAACATATGTTTTATGAACAACTACTATTATTTGTTGAAATTTAACAAATCAGCCATAATAATATATTTAAATCGTTTTACACTTACACAGAGTAGTAAATTTTAAGAAAGCTTTATCGACTCTTAACGAAATGCAACATGTCAATATCAAGATTATATATATTAAATCTTAGAGCGTTAATGCTCTTCATTCATTTAGCAATTTAATGTACGGAATTTTCATATCCTGCTTCTATGAGACGATGTTTTTGTCAATGACATTTTCAACGGACTAATTGCTTCCTGGTTCTCTAACATAGAGCATGCCTTTTGAAAACAAACCATGTTCATTTAAATAAATATATAATTCGGCATAATATGATGTAGCGATGTCAACATAAAATAATTGTTCATTTTAAAAAGAACATTAAAAGAATAGTGTATGTTTTACGAGTTACAATGATAATTCTTGAGATGATTATATATTTTCTGTCAAAACCAAGCTAGGTGTCCTATTAGTTTTTATATACTGTAGATTCTACCACGAAATGCATGGTCTCCTCTTTTCGATCCGTCTATATTATAGGGATAAAACACGACTGTGAGTTTGTATAGCTGATTTAGAGCGAAGAAGAAACTATTACAAAACGAACGCCGAAGGCGTGAGATTTGTAATAGTTTCTTCTTCTGATATAGTTTTTTAATAGCTGATTTAGAGCTATACAAACTCATGTTCGTTTGTTTAGCTCTAAATCAGCTATACAAACGAACATGAGTGTTTTTCGCTATTATAACAGTTGAAAGTAGTGCATAAATACATTAAAATTCGAACTTATAAAAAAATTGCGAACAATTACTCATAATAATAACTTTTTATGACGTTTTGTTCGAATACTTGTGTGGAGCAAATATGAAGGAACTGTACTGCAGTATTCGCTCTAAATGAGTCATAGGCCTAGTTGAATAATTTGTAAAAATCTAATTTGACTTTGGAAAATATTTAATAATATTCACGGTTAAATAGAAGATTGATATAATATACGATTTGATTTCCACTATGGAAATAGATTCCATGCAACATTTGTTCTTAATGTATAAAACCACTGTAATGTATGCTCATAAAAATATTGCTGATTTTTGCGATGCTATTTTCATACTCAATATGGTATTCAATCAATGTGCTTTGAGATATAGATTTTTTGATTTTCAATGTTCTATTCAGTTGTGAATTTATAAAAACAAACATTTACCGATCACTGTTTAAGTTAAACATACAAAAAAGCTCATGATATAGAATAGTCATATCTATATGTTTCAGGTTTCATTGTAAATACATATTGACAATACATGAATTGGTGTGTGAAAACAATCAAAACTGTTCAGCTAATACAAAAGTATTTAATACTAAATCGTCTTAAAGATATCCATAAAACAAAGAATGGTTCAATAAAAAAAATCGAAACAATATATTTTTTTGTCGATTTATCGATATCATTAGAGCAAATAATGTTTTCAATTATAGCATATGTCCGTATAGTTTCCATTGTTCTGAGCATTTATCAAGCAAATGCTTAATATTACAAATATTGAAATAGGAGAATTCCGGAAATATATCATTTGTTCGAAAAATGCTACTTATTATTTGGTTTCAATGAAAACAATCAATAAATGTAAAAATATATTGTCGATGCTTCTCTGTTAATCGAAATGGCTTTGTTATGATCAAGTTTTCTTTAATAATAATTTAGTTGAAATGAAAGAAATTCCAAAGAATGGTAAAGGTTGAATTAATTATAATTTTACTAACGTCAAATTGAGAAGAACCCAATTGCATATTTTTATTTTATTTATTTTTATGTTATTATTTATGTATTTCAAGTTTCTTATAATGCGCATATAATCATCAAATTTCAAAGCGCATATATGCAAACTATGTAAATGAATATATATGCGTAATACAAGAATAGAAATAAAATGGTAAAAATATACTGTTATAAAGCATAAAATACTGTAAACAGATACGTTTTCAAACTTTTCTTAAACTTTAATACTGAATCAGCGTTTTTAATGTTTGGTGGTAGCTCGTTCCACAATTTTGGATCAAATTCTTCAAATGCACCATCAAAAAACTTGGTTTTAGTCCTAGGAATGACTAGTGGTAGGTGACTAGATGACCTTAATGTTCGCTTAGGTGTATATTGTAGGAGGACAAACACTCTGGACCTGTACCATTTAGACGCCAAAACATATAAGTAAATCTCTGAAATGCACTTTAGCCTCAATGGACAACCAATGTAGGTGTCTTAGAATTGCAGTTACGTGGGTTCGTCGTAGTATCCTAGATATTAGTCCGGCTGCTATGTTCTGAATATGAATGATGGAGTTTCCTCATGAGTATCTTGTTGCCACCATACAGTTGACCATTTGTGTAGTCTTTGATATGACTATTGTCTGTGTTAGGGTTTTTGATATATCCTTCTCTATTAATATATAGGGTCTTTGTTATATCCTTCTCTAATAATATATAATTTTGAATATTCAATATTCGGAAAAATGCAATGATAATTTCAATCATTTACATTTGAATTATGTTTTGAAGCTATAAATGATACATATATGGACCGAACTTGAGCCATAAAAAAACGGAACATTTAGATATAAAATGTGGAGACCCACCATAAATGATCTACCTTACCATGTGCTTATTATACTCTTCCATTGATTTAATTGGCTTTATTGGTTAAAATTTCAAATAGTAAACTTGAAACTTTGATACATTAATTAAAATTAGACAAAAAGGTAATAATTGATAATAGCAATATTTGTTTTATATAATGTGCATTTTGGGTGCACCCGTATACATTTGCTAGAATGCAAACCAGTGCACTGATATTTGAACATAAACAAGAGACAAATATATACTGTTCACAGTTAAACAGCAATAAACTTGATAATTTTCCTAGCATTAAAACAGTGTTTTCAGCAAATACAGTAAAGAGTTTGAATCTAATTTTATAGAGCAACCTTTGGTGGCATCAAATGTTCTTCATATATAATGGATTTTGGAAATAATTGGTTATTTACAACAGCAGCTACTGTTGTTGTTCTCTCTCTGTTGTTTTTGAAGAAGAAACTCAAAAATGACAAACATCGTAATTTACCACCTGGTCCTGCATCTTTACCTATCATCGGCAGTTTATACATGCTTTTATTTGGATCACTCGAAAAAGTACTGCCTACTGTAAAAAGGCACTATGGTAGTGTCGCTTTAATCTATTGGG